>JACXGM010020980.1:0-17502 GCA_016801145.1 Umbra pygmaea | reverse complement strand
CACGCACACCCACACACACACACACACACACACACACACACACACACACACACACACACACACACACACACACACCTACAGACCTACAAGCACAGACAGACAGACACACAGCTACAGACCTACATGCACACACAGACACACAGCTACAGACCTACAGACACACACAGACAGACAGACAGACAGACACACAGCTACAGACCTACATGCACACACAGACACACAGCTACAGACCTACATGCACACACAGACACACAACTACAGACCTACAAGCACACACAGAGACAGACACACAGCTACAGACCTACATGCACACACAGACACACAGCTACAGACCTACAGACAGACAGACACACAGCTACAGACCTACAGACACACACAGACAGACAGACACACAGCTACAGACCTACATGCACACACAGACACACAGCTACAGACCTACATGCACACACACAGTCACCCGTGGGGGCTTTCTGAGGCCCTGTGCTCAGGCTGCATCAGTAAATTGAATAATGAGTTTGTGGTCAGTGTGAAATGGCAGCGTGGGTATGGCACAAGGAAACACTGCACACACTGTAAAAGAACAAGATGCGCACAAGCTGGCTGAATACAAAGTGTGTGTGTGTGTGTGAGTGTGGTGTGTAGACAACCACACACACACCACACACACCAACACAGACCACACACACACACCACACACACCAACACAGACCACACACACACACACACACACACACACACACACACACACACACACACACACACACACACACACACACACACACACACACACACACACACACACACACACACACACACACACAGCAGAAGTGGTATAAAATAATGAGCAGCATGCTGCATCTGGAAACACTTCCTCTAAAGCTCCACACAGAAGTGGACAGCAAACCCACATCTCAACAGAACGCAAGGCATATCTTTACGCTGCTTACGGCTGTTCCTGACAGTAATGGACTTAATTTAAAGTGAATGTCAATTCATTTAACTGCTTTTCAATAGGATTCCTTTCAGTCCTGTTGATCTGTTGGTTTCAATACCTCCTAACTCTCGTCATGCCTCACGTGCTTAGTGTTTCTGTTTGGGACTATTCTTTTGGCTGTTTTTTAAATTGTTATGGATACTAGCTGTAGGAAGATTCTAACAGTTTCTATGTTGATCCAGGTACAGCTACAGACACAGCTACAGACCCAAACACAGCTACAGACCCAGCTACAGACCCAGCTACAGACCCAGCTACAGACCCAGCTACAGACACAAACACAGCTACAGACACAGCTACAGACATACACACAGCTACAGACACACCTCAGCTATTGACACAACTCAGCTGCAGACACAACGCAACTACAGACACAAACTCAGACACAGCTACAGACACAGCTACAGACACAAACACAGCTACAGACACAGCTACAGACAAATGCAGACACTGCTACAGACACAAACCTAGCTACAGACACAAACACATTTACAGACACACAGAGCTATTGACACACCTATAGACACAAACACAGCTACAGACACTGGAGAAGTTAATCACTCCAAACACACAGCTTTAGACACAGCCATGGACACAAAAATAGCTACAGATACAGATGCAAACTTAGCTGCAAACACAGAAACAGCTACAGACATAAACACAGCAACAGACACTAACCCAGCTGCAAATTGAACTACAGACACGAACACAAGCTCAGCTACAGACACACAGAGCTACAGACACAGGCACTAACTCAGCTACACACTTAGCTACAGACAAAAACACAGCTGCAGACACAGCTACATGCTCCAGGCTACTGTGAGTCTCTTTCTGTCTGCTCACTAGTAAAGAGCTACACTCCTTGTGCTGGTTTCTGACAAGCTCTATTCCATATCGCCAGGCATTAATAACTCGCTTCTCTCCTCTTACGCAAACAGAATAATAAAATGCTGCCCCACCATCATCCCATCCCGTTCTTCTTATTTATTACACTCCTTTTCCTGTAACTTTATTCCCCATGCAGGCTGCGCAACGGCTCGTAACTCAGGCTTTCCTCATAAACCCCCGATTCAGAGGAAAATAATGGGAAACTTTAACGATTAGAGCTTAATTCTTTCTCCACGTTATGCCTACAGATGCAGCCCATGACCATAGGAGCAATTGGAATACTTTCTTTTATAAATTTTTTTTACATGGCTAACAAAGTAGCAAGGCTAATGTTTTTATAATAAGACTTCACCTTTAATTTCGCTCAAAAGGCAGTTGCAGCAGATTAGGAGAGGCAATTTTCTGCTTCAGATTGCTTTATTAACACAACCCTCCTATTAGAAAGCTTGCCGTGGCTGCCAACCCGAGTCTTCTAAAGGATGAGGAAAACCTTTGCGGCCTAAGGCCTACTGTTTAGTTCTTGGTCAACAAAATGGCTTTCACCAGTTGAAGTCGGGTAAGATTGATTGAATGTGGGTATGTTTACACAACACGTAACATGCTATGTGTTTGAAGCCTTTTTAAAGGGACGAAAACTATTTAAAGGCACTTATAAAAGTAAGATTCGTTATTAGTGGAACAGTAAGACCTTAAATCATACCAGGGGTTATAGACTGACAGAAACATTCCCCATAATGTAAGCAAATGTCTTATACCAAATTCTGTATATATATTCATCCATATTAAGGCCCAGGCTTCTCCTATTAGATAAGTGTACGTGTTTTGATGTATGGCCTGCTGACAGCTAGTAATTTATGACTCAGTGACAGGAAACCAGACACTGATAACAATCTGAACTAGGGATTAGCCTTGCTGAGAGCCTGTTTGAGCCGCAAAAGTATTTGTTTTATTTTTGTTGAATTAATTACAATTTCAAATTAATATTATATGACTAATCCAATGTTATTCTTCACATGTGCGAATAGCAACAGGTTTTCCCTTTACTGTTGAATGCTTACTAACGACCCCGTGGAAATGTACAATTCAAATTATTATTTCTAAAAAATAAATAAAAATGATCTTAGATACATAGAAAAGGATTAAAGGATGAATTATAGTTTGTAACAAAAAACCATTAATATAAGATCTGCAGTGGTACCTGGTACTATGGAATGTGCAGGATACCAGGTAGACAATTGACTACAAATGTTTGGGTACCCCTGGAAAAATGGTGTTACAATGAACAAATGTTTACCTGACCTCAATAGGGTACAAAGTGAAACATGGCACATTTCCGCAGTATTTAATACCGGTACAGGATTGTGATTTATTTGCATTCATTATAGATTTAAATAATAAACAGATGTCAACATGATACATGCTACATTTTGGCCACCCTTAGTAATCATAAAAATAAATTAATATTGGTCCTAAGTCCCAGATATTTTGAATAACTTCTTTGGGCTTCAGTTAGTCAGGTGAGGTCAACTCCTGTGTTTAAAATTTTACTCTGAAGTAACTATATACCTTATTATGTCAGATTGTAATGGTTGTTTTGCCTGGTTTCAACAACCATGGGCTCCTCTAAGCAGATGTTTGAGGACTTGAAATGAAGTATTTCACTTATACAAAACAGAAGGCTATAAACATCTCCCATGTTTTCAGCAGGCGAATTTAAACTCTCAGGAACATTGTAGAGAAATGGAACAGTTTGATTCAAAACAAGATCTGGTATACCAACAAGAATGTCACAAGCCTTCCGTGAAACCTGGTCCAAAATCTGTCAAACAGAACCTACAGGTCTCAGCAAAGGCCCGTCAGACGGGTGTAGTTGCTTAAAGGTCCACAGTAGAGCATATCTTACACAACAATGATCTGAATGGGAGATTTGACAGAAGGATCCATTTTTTAATCTTAATGTCAAAACTCAGAACTTGACCAGACAGAATCTTTTTGGAACAGTGTGCTTTGGACTGATTAAACAAAAGTACAACTGTTTGGCCTCAGAAATGGTAAGCTTGAGAGAAAAGTGTGACATTTCAAGAAAAGAACACCTGTGATTTGTTTTGGTCATCTAAGTGAAAGGCCAACCTCGTAGGGCAGATGTTTGAGTTGCTTCCTCAGTGACAGCGTTGTCACGGTGACCAGGGTTTGAATGCTGGGCGCAGCATTTCTAGGGGCAACGCAAATTGGTACGACTACTACAGGTCAGGCACCTGTGAATTCTATCACCGGTGTATAGTTGGAAAATATGTAATCCTCCCACATATATACCGACTAAAGACTTATGTGTTGAATGAGCAGTGTGATAAAATCAGACAGCTTGGTGACACGCGCTTGGAGGAAGCATGTGATTAATCTTCGACCATCCCGCCCCTGAACAGTTGAGGATTAGATGAGGGTTAAAGGCGAATTGGACATTTTTTGGGGAGAAACTGAAAAGAGAACGACCAGATCTTCAGTATAAACTCTGTTATCTGGTGCAGTCCATCAATATTGTGTGATTTACATAATAGTTTGACTGAGGAATCCTTCCAGCTAGTTACACCCACTGACTGTTAGCACATGTCACAAGGCATCAAGCCTAATATTCACACCATGCATCATGTGACACAACTTTGTGTCACATGATCTGCTGGCACGGCTAGGAAAGAGTCTGATATACAGTATTTGTCTGAGGTGGGCTGTGAGGGTTATTTATCATTGTTCCATACATTAATGTCTTTCTAACTCTCTGGATGTTTTCTTGTCCATGATCATCCTGCTACCCCTCTGCCACACACATGCACACTCTGTGTCCAGGTTCTTGTGTGAAAGATGCTACATTTTGTAATGACGGTGTGTGGAGGCGGTAGGGAAACGTTTGTGTTTGCATGACACCTGGCCGTATTTGCACAGAAGAGGCACAAAGAATCTTCTCCGCTATTAGATCGCTGGTTGGTTGGCTACCTCATTTATATTTTTTTATTTATTTATATCTGGCTGCTAAACCTTTTCACTATCTCCCAGAGGCTTTAAATGTTTTTATTTTCCTTTTGTACTTTATCATAGCTGTTTTATTTATATTGTTTGCTTTTTCAATTTTGTTGAGTTTCTTTCTGTAATGAAAAGCAAAATAAAAAAAGTTCAATACTATAATTTGAATTATTATAAAAAAAGATTGTTATTGTTATATTAACCATGCTTTTAGCTCGCCTGCAGCGCATTATTAATATTCCACTGAATCAGCTGATATTTAGGAACAAGTATGTTATGTTATTGCATTTTTTGTGTGTGTGTGTTGACGTTTGAGAGTGTCTGTTCTTCTGGATTACTACTGGTGAGAGCTCTGTCACGACAGCAGGTAAATTATTATGAGCAGTCAAGGATTACCCTCCGGCAGGATTAGCAGACATGTACGTGTGTGAGAGAGAGAGAATGCAAGCACATTTACTATATTTGTGAGAATATTTCCTCACACGTAAAGTAACGCATGATAAATCCTGACTTCTGGCTTCACCTACTGTAAATTAATGGCATTTTAAGGTTTGGGTTAAATGTTAAGGTCAGTGTTTAAAAGAGGTTTATGGTTAGAATTAGGTTTAAAGGTTAGGCATTAAAGGTTTAGGTAAAGTTTAGGTTTTAGAAAAGATAGGATTTTTAATACAAATACATTTTGGTCTCAAAAAGGTCCTCACAAGAAATGAGTTAACAGAATAATGTTTGTTTTTATTTGCTTAAATTCTTAAGTAGTATTACTGTCATACCTCTGTTAGTGACAAGATTTTCTTTGCTTTTTGTAAAGATTTTTTCATGGATATTGTTGTTATTTTTATTGACAGTACGAAGCTAAAGCTATGGCGACAGGCTTATGGGGGAAACTGAGAGGAAGGGCACAGACAGTGGGCCATGCCGGGGCTCAAAACCCCATCACCAAGGGCAATGTGTGGACCAAAGTTTGGAGCTTTAAACCAATACACCAACTCTGGCATGAAATTACAGGTCAGGTGGTTAGGATGACATAGAGCATAAATACATGGCATAGTAGTACAATTTTCCTTGACCCATTTTGTCTCAACCGTGCTTCTTGTACAACGAGTGGCCAGAAATAGCAAAAAGTATATTTTCTGAAGTATTTAATTTGGGGTGGCAGTGGCTAACCTAATGCGCTATATAAATGCAGTCCATTTACCATTTATATGTATTTGTTTCTGTGTAAGCCGAGCAGGAATAAGGTCCAGTTCCACACATTTCTTTATCCTGTGTGTCCTCTTGCAGGCCCAGACCAACGGTGTCTGTTTGTCCAGAGCTCCAGGCACAGGTGTTACTCTGCTACAAAGACAACCAGCAGCAGACTCTGTGTTGCTCCAGGCTGGCCAAACAGTACATGGACTGCATCCAGGCTGCCAAGAAGGTAAGCACCGGTGTGCGTTTCCATATTTCCCTCATAGAAGCAGTTGTAATAGCAGTGCGTGATGCAGGAGTACGTGGAGACAAATGCGAAGGAGTGGAGTGAAACTATACGGTGGTTTTATTTATGACAAAACACGCTCTCAATAATAACACGCTGCGAGATGCAAAATAATTTAACTAATATACATAACAATAAACACGACACACACACACAGACCTTATGGGTAAACAATGAACGACAATAACTCAAGCAAACACTGAGAATTAAATACATCACTAATGACACGAATGGGCAACCGTTGAGGTGACAGAAAGGATGAAATGATGCAGTTGTGCGTAATTGTCTGGGAACTTAATAAGCAGAACATGGAACGGACTCAGCTCCCTGAGCCCACAACAGCATTCGGAGGAGACCGTTACAGCAGTTAACAACAATTGGTTATGTTACCATCATAACATTTCTTAGCTTCATGGTTTTCAGACCACATGAACTGTCTAGTCATTCATTCAATATAGTTTTCACAAAGATTGTGAAGAACCTCCCTAAAAAAAAATGTAAGTTTATACCATGTTGATTTTATTTTTATTTAAAATTGATGTATACATATTCACCCTCCTATAGATGCCCGGAACATTTAGCAAAATCATCTATCTGTTTAATGTAATATTAGGACAACATTCTGAGATTTCTTTCCCGATTTTCTTTCCTTTCCAATTCCTTCTCTAATCCTGCCTTGCTGGCAGCTATGCAACTCCTTGTACAAATCTGCGGAATGACGAAGGGTTATCCAACCACAAGTCGCCCGAGCCGCCGATTCCTTTTGCTCTGTTCACCAAGCACGGAAGCCTTTATTTGGATCACGCACGGGATGATTACATTCACCAACTATACTTGTGTGATTGAATATACAGGAGCCCGATCTGTACACAAGGAGTCGCTAGAGAGCAATGTGGTAGGATAGATAATCAGATTTATCTAACCAAAATCCTGGGCAGCACTATGCCAATTTTGCGCTGCCTCGTGCAGGAGGCCCGGGGAAAGTCAGTGAATGAACCCATGACCATTGTGATGTAGACTGTCCTGCAATGCAGTGACTTAACCCAATACGACACATGGACTCCCTTTTTGTATTGATTTAATGATAATTCACATTTCCAGGACTGACGCTGGCCCATTCCAGAGGGATATAGACACACATGATATTTTCATTTAATTAATATAACAGAATCTCAACCATACATTACTTTTTACATGTCATAGCTTGACAGTCTGCATACACAACATTTGAACATCTCCATCCTCAACCTTACATGTGCATCACATAAGGGATATTGTTTTATCATTTTACCACTTTCATATTTTACTTGTAAACACTGCGATTATTTTGCTTCGTTTAACACATTTAAAAAAGTATAACATTTTCATTACAAAGCTTGTATTTTCATGTATTTCTAGGCTTGTTATCCTTCATTCTCAGAATCTTCAAACTAAATAAGAAAACAATTAACCTTCATGCTCTAAATCAATGAACTAAATAAGAAAATGATTTCACCATTTCTCAGTTAAATGTTTTTCTAAAGATACCGAGTTATTTATTTATTTTTTACTTAATTTTTTTATTAATTAAGAGAAGAATGGATAGGAGGCCAGAATTAAACCCAGTTGCTTGGAGCGCTACACCAACCCAGGTGACAAACATTTGTCGATATTGAACAGGTACAAATGCATGTAGGGAAGTCTTATGAAGTTATTGTTTTTTTCCCCTCTAACTAGGGATTGAGACCTGCAAACATGTAGGGCTAATTATCAGGTAGAACTGAAAACCAGGCGTCTGTGGACCTGATAAGTGTAATTACCTTTGGATGAACGGCTCCAAATTGTTGTCAGTGACCGATCACCTTTACTTGCTGGGAACTTTTCAAGAATATAGAAAAGCTGTTCTGTCAATGTCCTTTTAACAGTAAAGGAATTTGTGTGGACCCTTTTTATATGCTGTATTTTTGTTCTTCCTTAGTGCCGTTTCTACTTTCTGCAGTGCTGGAGGCATGGCATATGATTTTCACAGTACATGGAACTACTTCTACGTTTCTGTGCAGGTGAAAAATAAATCTAAATCAAATGTCCACAGCTCTGCCTGGCATTTGCTGGGATGCTTTTGGATCCTGTTCAGAAAACCTACCTCTTTCTTAAAATTCCAGGCAGTGTCAGTAAATAGTAATAATTGCATTTTCTCATATCATTCAGTTGAAAACTGGAGTATTTTCAGTAGCTCACAAATACAGCCCCAATTTCAGTACAATGAACTACATTGTAAAAGGATTATCCAAAGCATTTGTTTTGCACTAAAAATGTTTTTACCAAATCAATTAACTTCACAGACAAATAAGCTGATTCATCATCGTTCTTCAAATGGATTTGCCGCATCTGATACATTTTTGATGTGGTGCTTCCAAGACCCCAACTGAGCTCTGTGTTTGGGACATTTTGCTAGTGAAATTACACTATTATTAGCCCTGTGTTGGCACGCAGTGCTGTTGAAATCCATTATTTTCTCAGCTCATGCCATTCAGAAAGCATTTCAGTATCGCATTCACCCTCAAAGTGCTCACGGCTCCAGTTCTCTCTGCCCAAACCAAATAATGAATCAACCAATTTGCACATTGTTATTGACTGAAAAACACAGATTCACTTCCAGGAAAATATAAAGGAAGCCAAGCAAACACAATGGCTGCCTTTGCTGGTTAAAACTGACGATAAAAGCAAAGGAAAGCACACAAAAAAGGCAATCAGTTTCCTTAAGCTTGTATGAAAAGACCCTTTCTGGATATTGAGACGGGCGTAGTTGCATATGTGAGATTTGTTTGTGTTCAACACAAAATGCTAATTTAATTCCACTTTAGTCCTTCAACCAGATATAGAGATTGAGTGAAAGACAGGCGTGAAGTAGAAGCTTTGACCACAATCAAAGGTCAAATCTCTGTCTTTGTCCGATCACATGGAACCAGGAGTGAAAGAGGAACCTTGAGTATTGGGCGTTGAAGGCTTGGCCAATGCAATGCACCCTGTCTGGCTGTTAGCCAATGGGAATGGGATTGGAGCCCACACATCCCCGAAGGAGAAACATTTGAAAGAGAAGTACATGCTCTCATCCTTATGTTAATAGGACACCTATGGGGTTCTCCAATCTGGTCACTGATGTCCATGTCTGTACTGCTGCCATGGCGATGTTGTGGTTTGGTAGAAAGTTGAAGAGCCTAAACACACGCTTTGAACATGTGCTGAATGGTTAGACCATAGAAATGGAATGATTAGAATCCAATACAAATCAATGTAGCAGAATGGTCAGAGAGGGGCCAACTTTCGCATTAAACCGATTCGCGTGTTTTCACCTTGACAACTAACAACAATTGCCATTTTATTGTGTACTAATCGAATGACCATGCCAAGCAGCTCAATGGCCTTTCTATCCATTCTATTTCTATGGGTTAGACACTGTCAATCCCATTTTTTTGGGGGGGGGGCAAACTGTCAATTGCAGTGACATACTAAACCCCAATGCAACCTGAATCCTACTTTATGTAAAGTTTGAATAGCGCACTCCATTTCCCCTCTCTCTGCCTTTAAACTCGTCTTCCGTCAGTGACCAGCCATTCCTATGGTCTCCTTGTCTGTGTCACAATCCATCAGCCTGTTGTCCTCCTCAATCCATCTCTCCATCCCTCCTGTCTGATTAAACGTCTTCCGCTGCCCATCGCGCCACACTTTGTCACATTAGTGTCTGCATTAGCTTCGATCCGCTCCACTACCCGCCGATTCATCCTCACCATGGCTCACAAGTGTGTTCTCAGGTCCTGTTCATTTGAATGGCTCGCTAGCGTTAGCCTTTACCACCCAACGCTAGCATTAGCCTTTACCACCCAATGCTAGCATGCTAGCCTCTCAGGCCCTCAGGGTAACTGATGATGTAAATTATATAAATGTACTTAAAGCGTCCTTCTTCAGCTTTTCACCTGATTGTCCCCATTTCCAACATGGCTTCATGGTTGATTGGGGCCATCTTCATTGCTGGTGGCAGTTGCCTTATGTCCGGTTATTTTTCAAAGAAGATAGTTGTGATTGAGTGAAAGAAGGGAGAATAAAAGAGTGGTATAATTTGGATAGACATCATCAGTGTCATCTGGAACAATGATTTAAAGTCGGCAGAAAGAAATAGCAGGTCTTCACTGAAAGGAATCAGAGAAGAGTGTTGAAACATGAGGAAGTCCGACCAATATGGGTGTATTATTTTCATATAGCAATAATAATCCTACCATAAATAACCAACATATAACAGCAGAATTGACTGTAAATCAACTACAGATCATCTAAAGTATCATAATTACCTAAATATAAAGATTGGCAAGGGTACTTTATTTCATCTATCTTTATTTTATTTTACCCACCAAAAAGCAAATAGAGAATCTAGAAATATACTAAAGGTCATGTAAAGGAATGCTTTATGAAAACCTGTTAGCTCCTCATGAATATCTAATAATGCTTAGCTGTTTGTTATGACAGATTGAATACCTAAACACTGTGTATATTACACTTTTACAGAGTTTTTTTTATTCAATGTCACCAAGCCAGTCCTATTCTTATGAATCTGCTTTAGTTGAAACAGCCTTTTGTGGATTTACACATGCTGAGGCTACATATTTATTAACTATACAACAGAGATTGAATTTACAGATGCCCCACATAGAAAAGTAGTCTTGACACAGTAGCCATATCCAATTATCCACCTGTCCACCCCGGGCAGTGTTGTACCAATTTGCTCCGCCCCATGCTGGAATGGTAGGAATGTTGTGACCAGGGTACAAACACTGGTAACCGTGATGCAGTGCTGCGAGACAGCAAGTTCATCCACTGCTCTCAAGTTCTGCTTTCTATTAGTCATGTCTAAATTCCTATTAAGCATTGTTTAATAAGTTAATCCACTGCTCGCAAGTTCTGCTTTCTATTAGTCATGTCTAACTTCCTATTAAGCATTGTTTAATAAGTTCATCCACTGCTCTCAAGTTCTGCTTTCTATTTGTCATGTCTAACTTCCTATTAAGCATTGTTTAATAAGTTCATCCACTGCTCTCAAGTTCTGCTTTCTATTTGTCATGTCTAACTTCTTATTAAGCATTGTTTAATAAGTTCAACCACTGCTCTCAAGTTCTGCTTTCTATTTGTCATGTCTAACTTCCTATTAAGCATTGTTTAATAAATTCAACCACTGCTCTCAAGTTCTGCTTTCTATTTGTCATGTCTAACTTCCTATTAAGCATTGTTTAATAAGTTCAACCACTGCTCTCAAGTTCTGCTTTCTATTTGTCATGTCTAACTTCCTATTAAGCATTGTTTAATAAGTTCATCCACTGCTCTCAAGTTCTGCTTTCTATTTGTCATGTCTAACTTCCTATTAGTCACATTGGCTTCGTAGGTGTGGAATGATGAAGATCAATCACATGCTTCCTCTAAGCATATGTCACCTGCTGCAAACGAGATGCATACCCAGACACCAGCCTCTGGCAACGTTCCTGAGGAATCTTAGCCCATTCCTCATGAGCAATGGCCTCTAGTTCAGTAATATTCTTGGGTTTGCGTGCTGCAACCGCCAAATCCCACAAGAGATTTTCTATGGGTTCAAGTCAGGTGACTGTGATGGCCACTGTAGAATCTTACAGGACTTCTTCTGCAGCCGCCTTCTTCAAATCCCACAAGCTATTTTCTATGGGGTTCAGGTCAGGTGACTGTGATGGCCACTGTAGAATCTTCCAGGACTTCTTCTGCAACCGATCCTTGGTGGAATTTGAAGTATGCTTGGGATCATTGTCCTGTTGGAAGGTCCAATGATGCCCAAACTTCAGCTTCCTCACAGACAGCATGAAGTTTTCTCCTAGGATTTCCGGATACTTCAATTAATCCATTTTGCCTTCCAGATGCTGCAGGTTTCCTATGCCAGATGCAAAGCAGCCCCAGAGCATCACCGATCCACCACCATGCTTGACTGTGGGCAGAGTGTTCTTTTCAGCATATGCTTCATTTCTTTCTACACTCCACAGAACAGAATCCCTAAACCTCTGTGACTTCTTTATATGATTTTGAGCATATTGGAGCCAACTTGTCTTGTGCTTTTGTGTCAGTGGTGCATGTCTTGGATTTCTGGCATGGAAACCTTCTGCGTTTTGTATGTGCCTTACTGTCCTCACTGAAAGGGCAATCTCATCTCTTATCTTTTTGGACCATTCTTTTGACAAGTTTCACTCACGCAGTCAAACCTGACACTCAACAAAATCCTAGCCATTTCACATATTTCATGTGTTCCAGCTCAAGCACACCTGGTGCGACTAATGAAGCCCTTGATTAGTTACATCCGGTGTGCTTGAGACCACACCTGTTTTGCATATTTGTGCTGTTGTGAGGGATTTTATTCAGGGAGGTGAATCATTTTGAGACTGGAGAAGTCATAATGTTATGCATTTTCAGCGGATTTAGGGAAGCACTTAAAGCATTCGTTGTGTTGAGCAATTTCAATTGCTTTTGTTTGATTTGTTCATTGCAAACAGCTGAAAGTCTGTACATTTTGACAATAAAACAAATTTGCAATGGAGGTTGAATAATTTTGATTGCAACTGATTATATCAGCCAATCAATAAATGGCTTGGGAGCTGTACATGTTATGTTAAAAGCTTAAACTGCTGGAAATGTGGAAATGTAAACCCATTGTACGACTGCACACTATTTTATGAAACTATAGAGACGTTGCCTCTTTGGACACCACAATCTTCTTCTTTTGTGGTTGGCAACAATAGGTCTCGCTCAACAATCTGTCTCTACGCTGTGAAAACTTTTCCAGACAGCTTTCAAGCCTATTTTTGATAATTTTTCTTTGGAGAGTTTTGAGAATATTTTAAAGTGGTCTCTTTCTCTCAGTGTGAGGCACATTAAAAGGAGACTCACTACAAAATAAATGCTTCTTTAAAACCTTTTTTATCCATTGCGGCCGTCTGGATGATGTATTCTGTGGATCACTTTGAGTTTGTCCTAGTGAATGTCTGGTGTTCTATTCTGTCTGTCTCACTGTCTGGGGAGTCTGTTCTGGACTGTCTGTCGTATATCTGTCTGTCTCCAGCACCTTGTTTATTTATTTTCTGTCTGCCTATCATGTTTTCCATCTCTGTTCATGGCACATTCTGTTATTTGGTTCTTTCATGTGACTAAAAGACCTCTGATGATGAAGGCTAGGCACACTTCCCCTGTGCTTTACATCCCTTTCACAGAAAATAGAGAGGGTAATTGTGTGACTACCCTTCATTTTGTCACCGTTTTGAGCATTGCCCTTCTAACCCTCTGTCACTTTTCCTCCGGCCGGTCATTGTCATGCATATAGGACCTTCTCATATGGGTCACACTAAAATGTCAATGGACCAAGGCGCTGGCTTATCATTTCCTCCGCACGCCGTCCCTGTGGCGGCCATGTTTTTTCAGCCTGTCACTTTTCTGAAAATGTGGGGGGGTTGTTTGGAGAGGCGCAATTTCTTTGCTCTGAATGGATATTGCCTTCCGTAGTGGGGGTGAGGCGCGTGTTTTCATGCCCCTCAACCTTTGCAAAGTACAACCCCATGTTGTTTCAAAGAACATGCCTTCTTACACCACCTAGTTAGGGAAAGGCTTGCACAAACAACACACACAGTATCAAGCATGCTAATGTTAACTGCAAGGCATTTGCAACCAGCTGCAAGTGAACGCCTCTTAAGAGCACTTACCAGTCTATTTCACGCACTTAACCCTTCACCTCCCTCTGGAAGATGACGTTTAAACACAGTTTACCCAGCGTGAGTGTCTGCGCGGTGTGGAGCTGGGTAACTGTGTTTTTCAGTGCCTCCATTTCTGCTATTATCAGATGATCACATGGCATTGGAACCAGTTGCTAGAATAATGTGACATGGAGGAATTTTCTAGATGTCTTTGTAACAGTGAGTACAAAATGGTAGGTTGCAACACAAACACCACCACAGGCCAGGGTATTGGCATCCCGCTTATTCTCAAGTGGGTAGGTAGGAGGCAGGCATGTAATTCAATGGTAATCTTTCTTTAAATAATGACACTCAGGTGCAAAAACAGAGACTGTGAGCAATGCAGGTTAATGCAAATGTTGCGCATAAAGGCGCACACCTTGGAAATGTAAATAAAGTGCGAAACACAGGTGGAATGTTGGGCGAGACCAACAATAACTTTAGACCCTAGAAGATAGGTTGGACATAATCAACACTAACATGAAATACACAAATACACTACTAGACACATTGAGGTATATGGAATCACGGCAAAGGAACAGTGGGAGCTACGGTACATACAGTGCCTTGCGAAAGTATTCGGCCCCCTTGAACTTTTCAACCTTCTGCCACATTTCAGGCTTCATACATAAAGATATGAAACTGTAATTTTTTCTGAAGAATCAACAAGTGGGACACAATCATGAAGTTGAACAAAATTTATTGGATATTTCAAACTTTTTTAACAAATAAAAAACAGAAAAATTGGGCAAAATTGGGCAAAAATTAAACAAGTTAATACTTTGTAGCGCCACCTTTTGCTGCGATTACAGCTGTAAGTCGCTTGGGGTATGTTTCTATTCGTTTTGCACATCGAGAGACTGAAATTTTTGCCCATTCCTCCTTGCAAAACAGCTTGAGCTCAGTGAGGTTGGATGGAGAGCGTTTGTGAACAGCAGTTCTTTCCACAGATTCTCGATTTGATTCAGGTCTGGACTTTGACTTGGCCATTCTAATACCTGGATATGTTTATTTGTAAACCATTTTATTGTAGATTTTGCTTTATGTTTTGGATCATAGTCTTGTTGGAAGACAAATCTCCGTCCCAGTCTCAGGTCTTTTGCAGACTCCATCAGGTTTTCTTCAAGAATCATCCTGTATTTGGCTCCATCCATATTCCCATCAATTTTAGCAATCTTCCCTGTCCCTGCTGAAGAGAAACAGGCCCAAACCATGATGCTGCCACCAGTAGGAATTTGGGGCTGTATGCCAAAATCATCAGTATTAAAACAATAAATGACCTGAAATATTTCAGAAGGTGTGCAATGAATCTAAAGTATATGAAAGTTAAATTTTTATCATTACATTATGGAAAATAATGAACTTTATCACAATATGCTAATTTCTTGAGAAGGACCTGAATTGGTACAGAAAGGCTAGGAAACTGCTATGCTTTCCATTGCATGTTTTGGCATTCTTCTACACATTGGGTATGAACAACATAACCTTACAGATATAGCATTATACTCTCACATATACAGGTCCTTCTCAAAGAATTAGCATATTTCATCTGACCAATAAAAGTAGTGTTTGTAATACAAAAAAAGAAAAGAAAAAGTCAACCTTCAAATAATTATGTTCAGTTATGCACTCAGTACTTGGTCGGGAATCCTTTTGCAGAAATGACTGCTTCCGGTAGATTTGCTGCAGCGGTGCGCATTGCTTCCTATTGACTTGAATGGACTTCTGCAACAATGCAACCAGTTTGCCGGATCTGGTGTAAATCCAGCTTCAGAAATACAAACTTTCTTTACTGCGGTACGTTAGTGTTAGAAATACAAACCTTCTTTACTGCTGTACGTTAGCGTTAGAAATACAAACTTTCTTTACTGCGGTACGTTAGCGTTAGAAATACAAACTTTCTTTACTGCGGTATGTTAGCATTAGATATACAAACTTTCTTTACTGCGGTACGTTAGCATTAGATATACAAACTTTCTTTACTGCGGTACGTTAGTGTTAGAAATACAAACTTTCTTTACTGCGGTACGTTAGCGTTAGAAATACAAACTTTCTTTACTGCGGTACGTTAGCGTTAGAAATACAAACTTTCTTTACTGCGGTACGTTAGCGTTAGAAATACAAAGTTTCTTTACTGCGGTACGTTAGCGTTAGAAATACAAACTTTCTTTACTGCGGTACGTTAGCGTTAGAAATAGCCCCTGTGGATGGCTGTCGTCTTTTGATCCAACTTTTCTGACAATGACGTCACAGCATTTTGAGTTTTTTAATGAGTTGAATGGCTTCATTAGGTTGCACACGGTCTGCCATGTTGTCATGTCACTCAGGATCGTCTTGATAAGGAAGGTGGGCCGTTAACTACATGTACAATCCTTTTTCTTCATGTAAAAGCCAATCAGGAACTGAGAATTTAGTACTACTTCCTTTTCAATCAAACTCTCTTTTACTCTTTTAAAAGTTGATACTTTTATTAAGTAAGGCAATTCTATTTTTAATTTTTATATTCAATATTACAATGTAGGCCTACAGGCAAGCCAATGTTCATCGAATACGACATGTTCAAATCTTAAGCATGATCATTTTCAAATGCCATGTGCATGTAGTTCACAATTTCATTACACTCATTGAAATAATGCCGTCTTTGTTCCTTCTTGGTGTAATAAGGCTTTTCTGTGTTATTTTTATTTAATTCTATCAGCAAGTATATTATTTATTTTATAAAGTCTGGATACAAAATATTATTTAAGTGCTAGTAGGTGCCTGTTGTCTAAATTCCTGGCACCCTAATGTGTTGCACATTTTATTTCTCAATGGGTAACTATAGCCTACTTTATTCTAGCATTACCTACACAAGTGTATACATTTAGTTTAAAAGGCAAAGCCTACCACTGTTAGGCCATTTGAAATTGTGTGTCCTCCTTACATGGTCACACTTTCATGTTGTTTAAAAAACAAGGATGATTTCGTTTCAATATTTCAATGATCAACATACATTGACATACTGTACAATGGATGGGTTTTGTTAATATTATGACTCCCAAAAATATAATGATTGGAGCGAATTTATTTCATGTGTTTGAGCGGAGCGTTTGGAAAAGGTGTAGAGTGGTGGTGCGGAGGGTTTGGAAAAGGTGTGGAGTGGTGGTGCGGAGCAGTGGTGTGGAGTGGTGCTGCGGAGCGTTTGGAAAAGGTGTGGAGTGGTGGTGCTGAGCGGTGGTGTAGAGTGGTGGTGCGGAGCAGTGGTGTGGAGTGGTGGTGCGGAGCGTTTGGAAAAGGTGTGGAGTGGTGGTGCTGAGCGGTGGTGTAGAGTGGTGGTGCTGAGCGGTGGTGTGGAGTGGTGGTGCGGAGCAGTGGTGTGGAGTGGT
>JACXGM010020979.1:6367-17602 GCA_016801145.1 Umbra pygmaea | reverse complement strand
CCCATACAGGGGATTTAAATGACGCGGGACGTCCAAGCTCCTCCGTTCCTCCTCTCGCCATGACCATGCTGTGAGCGGACTGAACATGCGCAAAACTTTTTTATTTCAGTAATCAATCCGCGGATCACGCGTGTCCCGAACCGAAGATATTGATCCGAACGGATCACGGATCAATGACGATCCGTTGCACCACTAGTAGAAATTATGTTCAACTGAAACATTTATTGAAAGCATTTGCGTAAAATCCACTATGAAATGGGTTGTTTGTATTGGGTGTAATGCAGTGGCGGGCCGTGCATTTTACACCTAGGCCTTCACTATCTTCCCCAAATTAAAACGCATTATAATAACCTCACAATGACATTCTAGGGCTATAGGTTATTGTCATTCGGCATATAATGCACCCCATATTCATAGTGAAGATAAATTTAATCCACTTGATAAAGGTTATTTAACACGAGGCTCAACACCTATGAGACTTACAACACACTAATTGACCCGACATGACTGAAACCATAAGAATATAACACTACTTGCCCGCTAAGACCACTGAATCTGAACCATAGACCTTATATATATACGATCTGAACATGCTTCACACCAGTAGTGATCTAAAACAAGCAAGCAGTAATAATTAACAAGGATTAACAGACCTGGCGCCAGGTTAAAGTGGGTCTGTTTATCTCCCCCTGCTTTAATACAAATACAGTACATGCACCAAGCCCGTTATTTTCTTCAATGCTTTTGATTGTCTATTGTGGGATTGAGGTGATGACATTTGACATTTTTCGTTTATAATGTCTAATTTATTGTTGATGTTGTTATAGTAGAATAACTGCTTTTTGCAATACATTGATGAAGGTGGGTAGAGATTGTGCAATATTAGGAACTGTAGTGATGTGAGCTATATGGAAATTAGGAACTTTCATTCGCAGAAGAGGTAGCTAGCTGCTGCAGCAGTAGCAGCGTTTTCAAAATGTATTTTTTTAAACTGGTATTAATAGTCGAAGTTGTAAAGCAGTCTAACATGTTTTATTATGGTAAGACAGCCGTGTGTCTGGCTGCAATTGAATGCATTGTGTATTTACAAGCTACAAATGATTACTGTCCACTCCACTACATACTATTAACATTATTCATTGTGTTATTACCAAGCTGAAATATGTGTGCCCCCTTAGTAATTTTGGGTGCCCCCTTGCAGAGTTAATTCTCCCGCCGGGCCTGGCATGAAGCAACACTGGTTTAATGGAATACACAATTGTAATTATTGTCAGTGATATCGAGGAGCCTGAGGCACTTATACACGGGTGGCATTTTTTCCCCAGCTTTCCTTCTTGCTTCATGCCTGGATTATATTTTTATGCTCTTCAAACTTATCTAAAATTATAATTTACTACAGTTGAGTGAAATATGCGCTCTCATAGACTTGTCCGTTTCTGCGATTGGTCATATGATGCACACACCGCCCCTTTTATGTAAACGCGCTTGTCACTAGATTGGGAAATCCTGGGTTGATTTAATGATGATAACCATGGTCATGACATCTCGTATCTAGATCGCAATTGTTAGGTTTAGTGAAGCCAGGAAATGAAAGGAAATCTAGGGCATGTTGAACATAGCTTTGTAGTATAGGCCTCTGTTATGTAGAGAAAAATCGATGTGACTAACTAAGTTTTTTTAGATGCACACCCAAATATTTTTTTCTGGCTACGCTACTGCCGGAGACAACACAGATGAAAAAATCTTATTGGATAAAAAAAAAAATGTTCATGTATATGAGCTGCGCTAAAAGCAAGGCAACTGAAAATAACATACTGTAGCAATGAAATCACCATATAGACTAATTTAAATGAACTTTGTCAAATATATATAGTTTTAATGAAAAAAATATATTAAAGTACAAAAATACATTTCCGATTCTGATTATCTTTGGGCCTGCAGAGAAGGCCTTACAGGCCCTGACTGCCCATCACTGGTGTAATGGTATGCAAGCAGTGCTCATCATAGATAGGAGCTGTTAGAAAACAACTCCCCTCTTTCCTTCAGAGCAGGACAGGCTTTACTCAAAGTTTTGCCGTTAGATTAAACATTCATGCTGTCATATAAACAAATGAGAAGACTACTTACAATGTAAAGAAGGGAAGAATCGCATCAGGGTCCTTATTTATGGATGGTGTCGATTTATTTAATATTAATAATATTTATGGAATATTATTCCAGTGAGGAGTGAGGTAAGGCGAGTGAATGAACAGGGGGTTCAGTTCAGAATGCCATGGGTGAGGTAAGGAGTGTGGATTACCAGGGGTTCAGTTCAGGATGCCATGGGTGACCCATCTACAGTAAAGTGCAGGTAGCTAGTTTGTTGTTTGATGGATTGAAAATTACCTAAGGTACTAAAAAGATAATTTAAATAAACATTTGAGATGAAATAAGTAATTACTAACATCTCAAAACTCTACCTTGTGCGTTCATAAATCTTTTTCTCCTCATCTTCTTTGCTTCTTCCTGCTTCCCCCTGGCTCTCACGGATGGGAATTCACGCAGGAATTCAACCTGCCCAATCCCAATAACCATGGAAGGCTCATTTGCACTACAGTACATCTATGATCTCTGCTCATGCTGGGTGCAAGTGTGCAGCGTGAAACAGCCTAACATTTTTTTTTAACTTTAACTTTTTTACAACAAAATACATTTTTATATTACATATTTTCGAGAGCTTTTTTTGGTGCTATATATGACCGAATATTTAACTGTATTTGTAATGTTACCAACTCATTACTGCAGTTCCACATCCACCTGCATAATGATATGTTCATCCTCTAATCCTTTGATTGGATGAAAAACATGTCAGTTCTTATATTAACTAATCTGAAAGGTCGGAGGACATCCTCCTGTACACATTTTAATTACTGTGGTAGTCTATGGAAGGAAGGTTGACCCACGAGCCACCACGTTACTGAATGAGGAAAGCATAGCTTAGAAGAGAGTCGTGATTTTCTATCCTCTGACTATTCTATTTTCTACCAAAGAGTGTGCTGTTTTCCCTACTAAGAAAATATTTTATGACAAAAAACAATGTTTTTTATCTTAAAGTTCTATCTAAAAATACAACTTTTTGTTTCATTTATTATTTTTTTTAAATGATATTTACTGAGGTCAATGATCCTCCCCCTGTCGAGCCTCCACTGGTACACATTGAATAGCGTGAGATTTGGTGTCAGTTGGACCTGATTCATGTAGGAACCGACATAAGCCACCTGACTTCACAAAGGACGCACTTACCAAAGAGCGCCATGGTGGGAACAGAGGGGCCACTTCAAAGAGAACACTACCAACAAAAATACAAGTGAAAGCTTCATTGTCCTTTGTGTTTCTGTGTGTGTGTTTTTTCTCTGTGTTTGTGTGTATGGGTGTGCACAAAGTGTGCCTTTTTGTATGTACTGTAAGAGCGATAGCAATAGAGGAGACAGACAGTAGATCAAGATAGACAGATATATACTCAATATAGACAGATGATGATAGATAAATATGATAGAGAGATAAATGATTTATATAGGAAAATGATAGAGATACAGATATACTGTAGATGATAGTCATAAACAGATGATACAGTAGATAGTTGTTGACTATAAGACTGTATACCACAGGTATGACATCACTTTGACTGTTCTAACGGTTGGTAACCAAATTATAAGAACAATAAGGTATTTGTGATATATTGTCAATATAGCATGGCTTAGCGCCAGTCATGATGTGCCTATGACAATCTCTTAGCTGTAATAATGGCCATATGCAATTCCATGATTTATTGCTTACATATTCACCATTTTGCTTATGCGCATGTAAAATATTATCTAAAATATTTAAGTAAACAACAATGCTTTCAAAAAATATATTAGCTATTAGAATGAATAGTTTTTAAATATAAAAGTAATACTATAATGATATGTTTACCAATGTCACCCTAGTTTTTTGTCTGGTTTCTTTTTTCAGACTTTAATCACATGCCATTTTATCACCCAATGGATTACTCTGATCACAGTCAACGACGTACACCGAACTTCAATCTGCAATCACTCACTGTTTTCACTATTTAAGTTGTTGTGTTGTCAGACATTGTTTTACTGTGAGTCTCAGTATGCTGTGTAGTCTCAGTATGCTGTGAGTCTCAGTATGCTGTGTAGTCTCAGTATGCTGTGAGTCTCAGTATGCTGTGTAGTCTGTTTATTATTCGTAACCAGATTAACTTTGACCCACGAGGTCCTTTTGATTTCCCAGTGTGTGAGTTACCACAGTTTATTTTAAACTTCACACTTGCCTTATTACTTCCTGCAACTGCATGCGACACGTCACAACCAATGAAAACAAGAACATAAAAGACCACACTTTCACATGGGCAACACCTTTTAGTTTTGTTTTCCTTTCACCAGTTGAATTCCTTATACACCTGTTTCTGTTTTAGTTAATTATTTGGTTCTTTCAACTCATTAGATCAGTGTTTTTCAACACTCCTCAGGGCACACCAGACGTTCCACAGTTTAGCTGTAGCCACTGAGCTAGCACGCCTTATTCAAGTCATCTTCTAATGGTCACGCCCTTGATTAGTGAATCCGGTGAGCTTGTTTAGTGGCTAAAGCTACTGTAAACTGTGGATCATGTGGTGTGCTCTGAGGAGAAGGTTAAAAACCATTGCATTAGATCATAAATCATTAACACCTGTTTGTTAGTTTTGTTTCAACATGCAATGACCTATACCTACACGGTAATCATGGTTTTATCTGGAAACTGGTCCATTAAATAGTACATTACAAGTCTCTGTAACATCAGACCAGGCAAAGTTTTTCCAACGTTTTTTTAAGATAGTGTTGAATGTATATCGATGAGAGATTCATGTATGAACACACTGTGCAAAACTTAGCATTAAGGGAAGATAATGTATGTGAACCATTTTATTACAACTGGTTGACCCTCCTCCTGGGAATGTCTGGTGTGAATCCCTGTTTTGAGGTATTACCATACGATCTCAAGTGGGCTGAGGTCAGAACTGGGCTAGTCCAGAAGGCATATTTTCTTCTGTTGAATCCATTCAATTGTTTATTACTTCTGTGCTTTGGGTTGTTGTCCTATTGCATCACCCACATACTGTTGAGCATCAATTGGCAGAAGGATGGCCTTACATTCTCCTGCAACATATCTTGATGTACTTGGGAAATCATTGTTCCTTTGAAGATAGCAAGCTGTCCAGTCCCTTAGACAACAAAGCAGCCCAAAACCATGATGCCCACTCCTCCATACTTTAGAGTTGTGATGAGATTGTGAATAACAAACACAACATTTATGAGTGTTTACACAGGCCATGGCAGCTCTAGTCAACACCTCCTATCTTGTCTCATTGACTATACTGCATGTGTTGATTCAAATTAGAGTTTGTAAAAGTCACAGACAGACAGACAGACAGACAGACAGACAGACAGACAGACAGACAGACAGACAGACAGACAGACAGACAGACAGACAGACAGACAGACAGACAGACAGACAGACATGAACCCACAGGGAAATATCTTTCCACTGGTACTTACTGCACAGACTTTGAGGACTGGGACCGGAACTTGCTGAACTCCCCTGGAGCAGTCCACTCAGTCCCCAGCTGTAACACACAGGGAAACACAGAACAATGTTAATGCCATTTGGCAGGTGATAATATTCACAGCAATTTGTCTATATATAACAGTCCTTGGAAACTTTTAATTTGATGTTGCAAACACAGGACCAAGATAGATAGAGAGCGTAAAAACTAAAGCAGATGCATCACCTCACCATAACATCACCAGCACATCACCAAAAAGTGTCTGAAATTTGAGATTTGCGCATTCACCATGAACCACATCAGCAGCGAGCTATCATACAAACTTAGGTTTGCTTGAAGCAGCATCATTTTACATCTCATTAGCACAAGCATGGCAGATGCATTAAAATACATTTCATGAATTCCCAAATAGTTTTAATAATCACAACATATCTAAAATTCACCATGACTGGAAGTTTTGTTTGTATATAATTTAAACAAATATGCAAATGTCAGTAGGTTTCAAAGGAATAAGGAAATGTCTAATCCATTTTGTGTCACATTTTTTATACACACATGGAAGAAAGTATTGGCACCCATGCATTTTATTTAAATAATTCAACATTTAACCTAAAAAGTATTGAAATTATAGCAAATATTGTCAACCATAAATGCATGTTTTTGGTTTGCAGTGGAACAACAAAAAATGCTGTGATAAGAACTGAATTATTGCTTATTCTACTATAACGACATTCAAAAATTCTGGCCTAGACAATTTTATTGATACGTGTTAGAAGTTATAGCACACTAAGCTACCAATCAGCACGGTCAGTCATCACTCTTCTATCAATCAACGGCATCACACCTACTATGTTGTTATAAGCCTAAAATAAAATGAAAACAGACACATTTTTAGAAAAATTGTTTTTTGTTTCTGAAAGCTGTGATATAACTTTAGAATATGAAAAATGTATATATAATTTCAAAAAACACATGCCATGCTGTTGTATTTTCATCAATTTATTAGGCTCTGAAATAAAAATCCACCAGTTACACTGTACATTCTTCACAGATAAACCAGTATTATTTTGGTTTTGATTTGATCTTATTTTGATGATGTAGAAGGTAAAATATTTTTTTTTTAAATAGGTTTAAAAAAAAAAGGTTGCACAGGATTCACAGTATATACTGCAAAACATGAATTACACAGACAAACACATTAGAGTGCATCTTTTGATTAATTTATTTGATTATAAGTAATACAATCAAAAGAGTTAAGCAACTTTGCACCTCTTTATCCTTGTTGCTAATTTAATTCAAGTCTTCTGATCTGAGGTGTCACCCATTCACCCACTGATGCCATTTATTCATTGGGTGAACTGACATTAAAACCTCCTCAATCTAATCATTTGGTTCATGGTAGTAATGTTAGAATATAGATAGAAAAAAGCTGTATTTTCCAGCATACGATTTTTTTAGCTGTGAAAGTCTATCCGCACCCTTTTTTATTATGCACTTTTTTGAGGTGTGGTGTTTTTAATTTATTTTTTGCGTTACCATTTTCTGTTGCTGTGTGTGCATATTGTTTAAAGTTTTTTTCAACTTATCTGAATTTACCAATGTAAATTGTGGAAGACAATAGACGATAAGGATAGTTGTCCAAATCCAAGTTTTCAATTGTTTTATAATGCAAATGTATCATTTCATAATATTCATTTGAAATTAGATCACACGTATTATTGAATTATTTCATTTGACTAATAATTAATTAGTTAGGACTAATATATACTCTAAATTACATGAGAAACATGATCATCATTGTTATAGAATAATAAGCAACAATTCTGGAACACAACATAGACATTAATTTTACTGCAAATGTTTATGCAAAGTCAAAAGTAAAAATAAATTTTTTGACATGATGCTCATTGTTTAGTTAATTCAAATTTAGTCAAGGCTAAAGATCTTTTATCCATTGCCCATTCACCCTTTGACATTCATTTAGTGAGAGATGAGTAGCGCCTTGATGATTAGTATTGACTGGGTAACAATGCTAAGTGTTGTAATATTGTCAGTTTTTTAGGAGTAAGAAATTGTTAAATTATCTCTAAATTGCTTTCCCTTTGTGATTTTAGAATTTGCTCAAGAGAACAATGTAAAAACTATGTTTTCGGCCACCTACATCTAGGCATTTGATGTACATATTTGTCAGTAGACCTTAGAAACAAAAACGAATGTTGTTTTTTCACAAAACAAAATATGTAAACTTTCATTTTTAACTGAATAACGAAGATGTTTGTGTTTTTTTAAATATTAAAATTGTTTTACTGTGTGTGTTACTATGGTGTGTTTACTTTCAATTTAAAATTTAACACCCTGAGAAAAGTAGATGCATTTCTAACATCTTCCTTGAATGGCAGTATTGTTAAACAATAAAGAAATAAACACCTTTTTCAGGCAATTTACCAATGGAAAATGTGGTAAAACCTCAAATTTGCTTAATTGCGACTTTAAACCAGTTGCCATATGTTGGTAAATGGACTGCATTTATATAGCGCATTTTTCTGACCAACAATGCGCTTTACATTGCCTCACACTCACCCATTCATTCACACATTCATACGGCGGTGTCAGCCATGCAAGGCGCCAGCCAGCTCGTCGGGAGCAACTGGGGTTAGGTGTCTTGCTCATGGACACCTCGACACTGGCAGCCATGCAAGGCGCCAGCCAGCTCGTCGGGAGCAACTGGGGTTAGGTGTCTTGCTCATGGACACCTCGACACTTGGTCAGGAGGACCTGGGGGTCGAACCACCAACCTTACAGTTGCTAGACAACCTACTTGACCCACTGAGCCACTGCCGCCCCAGCATTATAAACTACAACTATAAATAAACTACTCTTTTAGGAACATAAACTGAAACCAAAATGGAGCCTTTAAATCATACACAGTCTGAGTTTTTATTTAATCTGTTAGAGTGCAGTATCCTGCCCATGGGAGATTCCCCCCTCCAAAAAAAAACTGGACTACAATTTAAAGTGTACCTATTCCAATTTTAAACTTTGAAAGTATTGGAAAACTATAGATGGATATATTGGTAAACTATACATGGAAATCTTCCTACACTATACAAACTATGAAAATGGTGTCTGTGCCTATTACACAACCTTGGAAATTTGCTTTAATCAAAAGACATTGTAGGCTATGGAGTTCCAGTGGTAGTCTACTCTACAGTACTTAGCAAGACTTTGAGGTGGTTTATCTTAGAATTTCAGTTATAAGTGTCAACATTTAAAGCACCATACATATCCCATTGTTTCTTCAATTACAGTGATTGATTTTCCATTTGAATAATACAATTTATTTTTTAAATGAAAGCTCTAAAGCTGTACTTTCATAAATTGTAAAAAAACATTTAGTTAAGCATTAAGAATAAAAGAAAAAATAACAACAAGAACCGTACAGAACTGAAAACCGTGACCCTAAAACCGTGATAGTAACAGAACCATGGGTTTTGTGAACCATACCACACCTAGAAACCAGGTGTGCGAAAAAAGAGTCCAGGTGCTGATAAGGGGAAATTAAGACTTAACAGAGGACCAGCCCGGCAGAGACAGTACTGAGATTTTGATCTTGGATGTGCTTTGGTACAAGGCTCAGTAGTGGTGTGGCAATCGGGAGAGTCAGGACTTTTCCAGGTAGGCCGGCAGTGTTTCGAGGACACGAGGGCTGGTCTGATAATAGTTATACATTGCAAGTTCTTAGCAACACCATCCGGTGGCCTGG
This sequence comes from Umbra pygmaea, assembly GCA_016801145.1. Lineage (NCBI taxonomy): Eukaryota > Metazoa > Chordata > Actinopteri > Esociformes > Umbridae > Umbra > Umbra pygmaea. The sequence continues at coordinate 8,249 of JACXGM010020979.1, read as the reverse complement.
TCTGCAGCCGCTGCTCACTGGTCAAACTGTGCAGCCTCTAAACCCGTACCATTGGCCACAGCAGCCACTTATTTCAATATAAACATAGGCTAATCAGACAGCACTAACGAAGTGCAGGTCACAACCATGTCTAGGATTTTCAGAAATATAGGGGGATCAGTGAGCAGCCCCTCCCCAAATGGCATAGCCCTGGTCGGCCTATGACGTAAAGCCATGGAACACCTCTTTTTTCCTCGTCAGGTTTGGAAGTCCTAGAGTATCGGTAATGTTAACAGACAGTGTGTGAGTGATTTGAATACCCCTGGAGTTTATAGAAATTCTTGTGTACTCTACCATTTGTGTAATTCTTGTGTATTTGTATTCGTGTGTAACACTGTCTGTACTTGCACCTTTTTGCTTTATCTTGGCCAGGTCGCCGTTTTAAATGAGAAATTGTTCTCAACGTGCCCACCTGGTTAAATAAAGGTTAAATAGAAATAAATAAATATCTGATTCATTTCTGTAATATATATTTTAGTGAATTCTACAGTGAAGAAGGGTCATTCTTGTCTTGTAAAGAAATAATCTGTTCTTTGTGTTGCTTAGGTTATTGTTTTATGAGTGATGTTGGGTGACAACTGTTGTTATGGCAGAAGGAGTTGATTTGAGACATAAATTGTTTTGGTAGTTTTAGTAAATTTTGGATGTGAAATTAACTGCTGTGCAACACTGAAAGTTGGATATGAGAACTGTGTGTAAAATTTTGAAAATGAGACCTAAATATTGACAAATGGGTCCTAGTGATTGTATAAATAACTGTTTAACTACAAATATTGCCCATTTTAATGTCTTCTGAAATGGGTAATATACAACCTCACTATTCAAACTTAACATTTAGCTTATTTGATCAATGTCTCTGTATTTACCGTAGTAATATTCATTTAAGTTGTCTCTCCCTCTAAATAAATGAATGAAACATGTAGGAAAATACACATTGAAAGTGGATTGAATATTTACAGTTACTATTTACCCCCATTACAAAATGGGCTGGTGCACCATGACACTCCTGGGCTGAAAATGTGTCCCACTCCGTCCCTCACAAGGCTACAGTACTCACAGTCACAGCCGGATTAACACCAGCCTTTTCATTGCTTCAGCCCTTGGGCCCAAGACAAAGACAAAAAGGTTTTAAGTTGGCCAATTGCTACTCTGCTCTCTATGTATTTTGTGCAGTCAGTAGCGGAACAAACAGGAGAGAGAAGCACTCTTCTGCCTTTTTACGTTAAGATCACTCCATGACCCGTGTTACTTGCAGCGCTGTAGTTCAGTAGATGTGCTGGTCTCATCTCACTCAACGTCTTCTTCAATTGTCTAAATTGCCCTGAACAACACCTGTTAAATAATCATGGAACATGAATGCAAGTCAAAGATCACCTCTCGGCTTGAAATACATTTAGAAATAACAAGTTAACAAAACAATGTCAGTAAACCAAGTAGTTAAGGGCTAAATGCTTCAGGAAACTGTAAGTGCTTCCACAGTGGAGGAGTGATGAACAAAGTTGTCATTTTAACTATAGTAGGCAGCTCTGGATAGTCAGAGATTTTGAAAATGTAAATACATCTGAGTTCCTTTTTAAATTAGCATTGACAGATATTTAACTACTTTGCAGAAGTGAAACAAGCAGATAATGGTAATGAATTATTTTTCATATGTAAAATCATTTAGAGCAGATAATGTAATGAATTATTTTTCATATGTAAAATCATTTAGAGCAGATAATGTAATTAATTATTTTTCATATGTAAAATCATTTAGAGCAGATAATGTAATGAATTATTTTTCATATGTAAAATCATTTAGAGCAGATAATGTAATGAATTATTTTTCATATGTAAAATCATT
>JACXGM010020978.1:0-17504 GCA_016801145.1 Umbra pygmaea | reverse complement strand
TGCAAGTTCTCACCACACTGGGCTTCCTCGCAACCGGCGCTTTTCAGAGAGAGCTGGCTTACCGGTCAGGCATTTCCCAACCATCTCTGAGCCGCGCCATGGCAGCTGTATGGAACTGTCTCATCCGTATGTCACCCAGGTACATAAAATTTCGCTTCACTGTTGGTAAGCAGGCCAACATTAAACTGCAATTCGCAGCTGATTTCCAAATGTAATCGGAGCCATCGACTGCACTCACATTGCTATAAGGCCACCATAATGAATTTGCTTATGTGAACAGAAAACACTGTGTTTGACAAATGTTGTCGCAAGCAGGGGCTGTGCATGATGGCTGGCTTATTGGTAATAAATGTAATTTATGATCATTAGGCTATATGGTAAAATAAGGCAATGATCTTGTATTGGCATCTGAGTATGTGGTTAATGTATACCCGTAGCTGACCGTGGTTACCCGTTGCAAACTTGGCTCCTCACCCTGCTCACAAACCCCCAAAATGAGCAAGAGCGTTACAATGATGTACATATAGGGGGCTCGGTCAGTGGTGGAGCGGACCATACGGCGGCTGAAAGGCCGTTGCCGCTGCCTGATTATGATGTGTTATGAACCTAGGGAGAGTTTTCCACTCCGCCAACTTCTTTTCTCCTAATAGAATGATGACAAGCCACGTTTCCTCGCCTTCACCTCTGTTGTTGGAACCTCGATCTCACAGTCTGTGAAAATTTTATTTTTTGCGTGTTTAGCCATTGTAATTCAGGAAAATAAATTGCATTTACAGGCTATCTGAATATTCATTTATGGGAGGAAGCAAGGCGGGGTCAGTGGCTCGTTCACGTGCGTTCAATCTCACGTTGATTGTGATTTATAAAGGAAAGATGCGCAGGACCTGGCGTACGACCGGTTTTATACATGTGAATTTTTTTGTACGTACGTACTTTTCCAGTTTTGGCCGTACGCCATCTTTTGGTATGTAAGCAATCTTTTATACATGAGGCCCCAGGTTTTTGTGGTCAGTCCAGACCACAAACAGAATCGCTGCCCCTTCCAGCCAATGATGCCACTCCTCCAACGCGATCTTGACCGCCAACAACTCCAGGTTCCACACGTTGCAATATGCTTCTGCAGGACACAGACAACAAGATAAAAAGGCACAGGGGTGCACCTTATCGTCCTCCATGGACCGCTGGGAAAAGACGGCTCCGACACCCACATCTGACGCATCCAGCTCCACAATGAACTGACAGGTCGGGTCAGGTTGGGACAGTACAAAGACAAAAGTGAAACGGCATTTGAGCTCCAAAAATGCTGAATCGGCAGCCGGGATCCAGGTAAATGGTCAAGGTCAGGGATGTTAAAGCAGTCAAAGGGGTGACAACCTGACTGTAGTTCCTTATTAATCTTCTGTAGAAGTTGGCGAATCCCAAAAAACTCTGCAACTTCTTACGGGTGTCCGGCGTAGGCCAGTCCAAAACAGCAGATACTTTTGCTTGATCCATTTTGACTTGGCCCTCAGCTACAACATAGCCAAAAAAGGTGACGGACTGCGTGTGGAATACCCGTATATACCCGAATATAAGATGAGGTTTTTGTCCTAAAAATAGGCTGAAAAAATGGGGGTCGTCTTATATTCGCGATATAAACAAAATCACAGGGAAAACGGAGAAAGCAGGGGGAAACAGCAGAGGGCGCCAACACAATAGGCTAATTAATGACAGTGTTATAAATTAAATAAACAATAAATTGCCGCCATGGAGAGATCAAGAGATCATCTTGAGAAAAGCGCTTCAAAAGTTGGTCAAATAAACCAACACGTTCAAAACGGTTATATCATTCATTTCTGAACTCATTGACAGAGTGCACTTTATTATGTGACATTAATCCAAATATTTAAATGTGCTATATGTAAAACGGACAACCAGCGTTAAAAAATGGGTACTCCCAGAATCGAAACTAATGTGACGAACAAGATCAGCGCAATCATGACAAGCGAACAGTGTTTTACTACGTCTATGGTCATGGAACCGTTTAGAAACATGCATCGTTTTTTTAGGTTGCCTAGAATCTCTATGATCTCGTTCGTTTGTTTGCTGCTTCCATGGCTGTAGCATGCTGGGTTTGCGTTTTTACAGGTATGTCTGGCAATCCGTTCGTGCTGTCAAAATGGGCAGTTGATAACAACACACAGCCCAAAACATAAACATAAATTCCGTGTCGGAACGTACTTTTCCAACAGAAAAATACTGACATTAGCATTGTTTTCAGAAAATATAGTATTTCAGCTTAACATGTTTCCTTAATATCTGATGAGGCATTGGCGTCATTTTTGGATTTATTACAGTACATGTATTACATTATAGCACATTTAATGAATGGTGTTAAAATGTTGTTGTTTTTTTCAATTAATTATCACTAGAATTTTCAAATAAAATTATTTCTAAAATAAAAAAATGGGGGGGTCGTCTTATATTCAGGGTCGTCTTATATTCGGGTATATACGGTACACATTTTTCGGCCTTGACAAACAGGCGGTTCTCCAACAGATGGAGGACCTGGCAGACGTGCTGGACATGAGTGGAGACATCAGGAGAGAAGATGAATATGTCATCAAGGTACACAAAAAGTAAATGTTCAATGAAATCCCAAAGGACATTGTTGATTAGGTTCTGAAATACAGTTAGTTCGTTAACCCAAAAGGCATGACCAGGTATTCAAAATGACCCAGGGGGGTGTTAAATCACGTGAGATGATGTTGTAGGTCTTTGGCGGTGGTCTGTGGGCTGTATTTGACCGTTCTCACCATCTGTCGCCTTTGCCTCTCCAATATTTTACTGTGCCTGAGGTCTTCAATTTCCTCACTATGCTCCTCACAGTGGACACTGACAGCTTAAATCTCTGCAATAGCTTTTTGTAGCCTTCCCCTAAACCACAAGGTTGAACAATCTTTGTTTTCAGATCAATTGACCTATCGCCGGCCCCTCCCCCAAAACTGCCATTGTCCAATCACACATCATAGCAACCGTTACAATGTGAGCAGGTCCGACAAAAATAGATTCCAAGCAGGACGGTAAAGCGGTGCGCCAACGGCATTTGTAAATCGGACATTAGATACCCCGAGAGATTGTCTGGAGGAGTTGTGTTCTTTCCCTTCCCAAAGCCGATAACACAACGTGAGTTAGCCGATAACACAATGGATAAAACAGTGTGGACGGCTCCACTCCCAGTTAAATGTGTCTAACATTACGAAGCATAAATACGTCTGCTCAAAGGTAAGGCTAACAGCTAACTAGTTACCGTGTTGTCTAGATCTACTAACTACAGGCAAGAACACAACTGGGACCAAAGTTATGATTACCATGGATATCATTGCCAGAATATTAACCTACTCTCTAAGCTAAATTTAACGAGGCCTTTAGCTTTAACCAACATTAGTTAACATGTTAGCTAACACTATGTTTGCTGCTGTTGTGTTGGGACTTTGAGCTCCCCAACTTTATTTTTCGTCAGTTTACAACAAAGTTGAACATAGCGCCCCAACAAGCAACTTTAATTAATTTTGTTTTTATCTTTCATGTAGCATTTTATGAATAGATAACCTACCCAAGAGCATGACTGGTCCACAAGGCTGTGCTTGAGGTACAGGTCATGGTGTTTCTCAGATTTAGCTTGAGACCGTTAAGCATTAGCCTTGATAGTAGTCGTGTCTCCTTCATTGCGTATTTTTATATTTTGAATATATACTTCCACTGCATACTGTAACCCCTTTTGCCTCGATCTTCGCAGAGTTAATGCTCCAAAAAAGGTAACTGACACGCACGGTATACCTTTTCCGTTATGGCAATCTGTTGCACTGGTCGGGTGTTTGACCATTTGTTTGTCGGGCGTAGCAACAATAACTAAGGGGGGCGGGGCTCGGCGAAAGGCTAATTGAGAGTTGTTTTGAGGCCCCCATGTTGCCACTCTTCAGAGGAGAGTCAAAGAGAACAACAACAATTGGCCACCTTAAATACCTTTTCTCATTTTGCTCCCCTTAGTGACCATGAATCAAAATGTTTACTTTATTTTAATTATTATTAATAATCAGACACCAGAGAACATTTCTGAACTGGTTTGGTTCTGATCGGGCAAAAAACCTAGGACTAGTTCACAAAAGTACGTTTTTAACATATTTCCGAATATTTAATGAACGGTTTGATTGACACCAGTGGTTCTTGAAGAAAAGTTTTTCAGTATGAGGATTCATAAAAAATCCTACAATGTGATTCTCTGTATTTTTTTCTCATTTTGTCTCTCATAATTGAAGTGTACCTATGATGAAAATTACAGGCCTCTCTCATCTTTTTGAAGTGATGGTTCGGAGTAATATAACCCTAGGGTCCTTTGCATCTTGACCTCAAGCCAAGCAACCCCCCATAAGCTTTTTTCCATTGTTATAACATTGGTTGAGTTAGAGCTAGCAGACGAATGGCTTAGTCCAGACGCTAATGGAACCAAGGGTTCATCTCCTTAATAACCCCACTAATAATGCCCGGAATGTTACCAAACTCTTTATAGTAGTACAAATAGGTTCTGTAATTATAAAACGAGGCATTGAAAAGTTTCCAAGTACACCAGAAGTATATTTAAATAAAACTTGCCTGATGGCTGCTACTCTCGGCTGCTACCATAGTGTTCGGCTGCTTCTCTCGGTCGTTACCTCCCGCCAGATCATTCAGTGTGCACAACATGTATTGCCTAGCAGCCAAGAGTAGCAGCTCTCTTGGTTCCATTAGCACCTGCACTAAGCCATTCGTGCTGATAGCTCTACCTCGACCAATGTTATACAACGGAAAAAAGCTTATGGGGGGTTGTTTGGCTTGAAGTCAAGGTGCAAAGGACCCTAGGGTTATATTACTCTGAACCATCACTTTAAGTGGGAAAACTTGCACAATTGGTGGCTGACTAAATACGTTTTTGCCCCACTGTATATTCTGAGCCTAATGAAAGTGAATTTTGGTTGCCAGTGGCTCAACAACAGTGTCAGACTCTGGCATATTGCAATCGATTGCATTAATACAAGGTATGTTGAATGTTATTGTCAGGAAATTCCAGTCGTAATAATTGCATTGTGTTATCTTCCCACTTTGTACATTTCTGACCTTCATTTTAATACATCTTTGAAACATTTTGTGTTTCTGAAACAGGGATGCTTAGGGTTATGATGCAAAGTCAGGAATGCGCTTGCAGCCAACCAGCAGGAGATTCTCCGGCAGTTAAGCCAGATGGGAGGAGCCAGACAGGGTCTGGAGGCCCCAATAGTTCTTGATGTGGCCCGGACTCTAGACAAACTAACTAAAAGAGCATCCGGACTACAAAAACAGATTGGGTAATGGGTTAAACAAAGCTATGTTTTATGTAGAGCTGAATATTTTTTCCCAACAGTATTTCTAATTAATTTTCTGTATTACCTCTGTGTAGACACACCATCTCAGTCTGATTGGAGGTGCCAACCCAGGTGAGGCTACCAGGCGAATCATGGCGGCCGTCGTTTCGAGCAATGTCTGGAAGCACTACAGCCGTCATGGGAAGAAGGGGAAAAAGACTATGCTGAACACAGCGTTGTACCTGGTTATCAAACGTGAGTTCAATATCAAAGTTACTTTTGGTAATATGTGGATGTTCCACAGAACAATCAATGCCTTTATGCTTGTCTAAATAGTTTCTGCTTTACAATTGATCAATGTTTAAAATAAAATATAGCTTACTATTGTGAAGGACCAGTCTATCAATATTAAATGCCTTTATGCTTTAGGCTTTCATTAAATTTATATTTCAAATGAGTCCACCACTTAAGGTTTTGTAACATAGTAATTACACTAGAATTTTAAAGAAAATTTCTATTTTTTATTCTACACAACAGGGGCTATCATGAGAAGCCAGGCTGGTTTGGAATACAAGGCTGTGGAGGACCTAATTACAAATGTCGTCAAACATGCACCAGCTCACAGCAAACTACAGGTACAAATATACACTTCTTTTTTTAGTGAGCATTTCACTTAAAAGACTGTGGGAAGCAACTGTTACTTAGTATAGTTACTCTTGCAAAATGCTTAACACTTACTTTCTTGGTTGACTTTGAATCTTCAAGTTCTGTTCACTGAATGTATGGTTAAATTGTTTGTCTAGGTGCGGTCGGGCCCAGAAGTAGCAGTCCCAGAAGTGGTCCCAAATCAGTCATGAAACAGATTGATTTTGTATGCTGTCTATTGCTGTAAATAGTTTAAGTTTGAGTTATTTTCTACATAAGTCTTTTTTTAACAATTATATGCCAGTGATACTTGTGGTGTTCATATTATAAAAAGCAGTGTGTATTCTATAAATAAAATTTGCAAAACACTTATTTTCAGTTTTCTTTCAATTATTCTACAATGTGTATTAACATGCGTTTACAAAAAAGATTTACCTCAGTATTACAACTGTTTTTGAGTGTCATATCAAGATTTGAATAGTAATGCTAGTTGAAACTACTTTCAATTCTGAAGTTCTGAACAAGAACCACACCCAGCAAACACGTTACGTAATGGTGACCAACTGTGACGTCATGGATTCGTTTTTATTCGTCATGTCATTAAATTACCTTCCCACAAGGTTGTAGCAACGTTAGAAGAAGGTAATTTCATTACCACGTGCTCTGGTCACTACCTTACCTTCCCACAACGTTGTGGCAAAGTTATCTACAGACCAGCTGATTACCAATTATTTGGTCACTTTTTTATCTTCTCGCCACGTCTCAGCAATGTCTTTTCATGACTTTTGGCTGCAGTTGCACATGAAATATATTTTAGTAGAAGGATATTATCACATCTTTGCATATTTTAATTTACAGACTGAAAAACAATGATAGACATTGTATTTACAAGTGTGAAATATATTGAACATGCTATTGACAAGCCACAGAAATAACACAGAATCTATTATATTTTTTGCCAGTATTGTAACTGATTAGTTTAATACATAGTATTTTCGAAATTATTTAGACTTTTTCAATTTTTTTTTTCCAATGTAGTATTTTTCAATACTGTATTGTAAACGAACCTCTGTACACTAGCTATATTTAGCTTGGACGTCGATTACTCTTCAAACTGAACAAGCTAGCTATTTACCTAGCTAGCTCACCTATCGATAGCTAGCTATACCATATTGAATTGATCTAGTTTGCCATTTTCATTGTGTAAACTGTATAAACTACTCGGTCTAACGAAAGTTATCTAACTACTTAATTCTGGACGAGCAAACACAGGTAAGATAACTTTGGTAGATGGTAAAGAGAAGTCGTTTTAAGGTATAGCTATCTATCTAAGCGACTGTATGACTCGTATTGGTAATGTACTTTACGTAGCTAGCTGAAGTACAGTACAATTATTATTAGTAGTTAGCTCACGTAAGCTATAGTCAGCCCTAGTTCTATGTTATTTAGCTATTGTTGAACTCAGGTTATGACTATACACAGGTAGGCTACCTGATCTAAATAATCTATAGCTAGATACATTTTTTTCTGTAGGGTTATCTAGCTATCAGATTTTAAATACGTAGTAGAGTGATGTATACCGAGAGTAGTTGAAAATCGATGAAAATAGCGTGACAACCATGGCAAACATGGCAACGGCAGGCAGGGCCGTAGCTAAAGGATTCGGGGCCCCTTGAAAACATATTGATGTGGGCCCCTACCACCCTCATCATATGCTGCAAAATATATGAACATAGTTAGAAAATGGAAGACCACAAGCGCAGTTCATTTAAGGCCAGAAATGGCAGGTCAAGTAAAATGTTGGAGGCAAAGGCAAAGGATGGTGAGAACGGTCAAAACCAGCCCACAGACCACCTCCAAAGACCTACTACATCATGTTGCTGCAGATGGTGTCACTGTGCATCGTTCAACAATTCAGCACACTTTGCACAAGGAGAAGCTGTACGGGAGAGTGATGTGAAATAGCCTTTTCTGCACATACATCACAAAGAGAGTCGCTTGAGGTATGCAAACGCACATTTGGACAAGCCAGCTTCATTTTGGTAGAAGGTGCTGTGGACCGATGAAACAAAGATGGAGTTATTTGGTCATAACAAGGAGCATTATGCATTGCGGCAAAATAACAGAACATTCCAAGACAAACACTTTCTACCCACCGTAAAATTTGGTGGAGGTTCCATAATGTGTGGCTGTGTGGCCAGTGCCAGGACTGAAAATCTTGTTAAAGTTGAGGATCGCATGTATCCAACTCAATATCAGCACATACGTGAGAATAATGTAGAGGAATCATTCACAAAGTTGAAGTTACACAGAGACTTGATATTTCAACACAACAACCCAAAACACTGCTCAAAATCTACTCTGGAGTTTATGCAGAGGAACAAGTATAATGTTCTGGAATGGCCATCCCAGTCTGCAGACCTGAATATCATTGAAAATCTATGTGATTTGAATTGGGCTGTCTATGCTTAGCAACCATCAAACCTAACTGAACTGGAGATTTTTTTGCAAGGTGGAATGGTCCAAAATACCTTAATCCAGAATCTAGACACTCATTACAGGCTATAGGACACGTCTAGAGGCTGTTATTCCTTCTAAAGGAGACTAAACTAATTATTGATATATTTCTTTTGGGGTGCCCAAATTTCTGCACCTATCTAATTTCATTTTGATGCATATTGCACATTTTCTGTTCATCCAATAAATCTAATTTCACTACTAAAATATTACTGTTTCCTTTAGTTATTTGATAGATCAAAATGAAATTGCTCACCCAAACACCCAATTATTTCTAAATGAAAATCATGGAAATTGTCAGGGGTGCATAAACTTTTGCATACGACTGTATATAAATAATACAACTAATGAAAACTAACAAAAAACATTGTTAAATAATAAAACCTATTTAAAAAGGATCAGCAATATAATAATTTCCCTACCAGTCTGTGATAATTCATAATTCAAAAAGTAAACATTCTGAAATTCACATGAACGCAGTCAAATGTAAAGAAATAAATATAATACAACCAGTAAAATGACTTGTTGTCTTATTTTTTAAAGAAGATATATGGAACTGTTTTATATATCTTTATATAAAGCTAATAAATGCATCCATCTAAAAGCAGTTTGCTGTATGTGTGTTTTCTTGACAAAAAATGCATCAACATCTGTCAGGTGCATAATACTTGTGACAGGCGTTGTGACTCGTGTTAATTTGTTCTGTGTGTTTTACAAACCAACTCTATTCACAATAGCATAATAGACAGGATTTTGACCACGTAAACATTCGGTTGATGGCGCTGCATGTTGGTAATGAAAAGTCTAGACAGGATTTTTCCAATTCAGGCAGTGAAATAAATAACAATACACTAACCTGTCTTAAAGAACGTCTTGATCGACTGGGATACAGCAACTGTCCTGGCCTCCCTCTCCTTTTTTTCATGGCGTTTCTGATACCCTGATTTAGGTTTTCCTTTCCCTGACATTTTCAATCAGTCAGTCAGTCTTTTGCTCTTCCACCAAGTTCATCGTAAACTTCAGCTGCCACCTCAATTCTTGATTGGTTCTGGTAAGGAGATGGAGTGGGACTTACAACTTCATTGGGTCCATATAATGTTTGTCACTAACTGAATAATTATACTTCGGATCTGACTAAACCATTTTAGGGAGGGGAGAGGAGCAGATATTTGGAAAGCTTCTTTAATTAAATTGCATGTTTCTTTGGTTTTCATTAAAATCTCAGGCATAGAACTAATATAAATATTAGAATTATTCACATAACAGGGGCCTTAATAATATTACTGCTGGATTTTGTGGGCCCCCTGTGCAGTGGGGGCCCCTATAATTGTCACCACCTTTCACCCCACTAGCGACGGCTCTGGCGGCAGGTGTAGCCACAATTTCCACCGACTTGACTCTTCACATGGTCATCTATTTTCAACCGGTTGTGTCTGCATCGTTAAATCCCTTGTGCCTAGTACAAGTCTCATGTCCATTTTCTCCTTAGGTTGCAGCCTTTACTGACCAGCCAAGAGAGATGTTTTCGAGTAGGTGACAGGACTCACAATTTGTCTGGAACAAGTACAATTAAATTTGTGGCAGAATGCTGGCTCTACGAGGAAAATTAGGTTTGTAACCAAATATTTCTTAGCCTAATGTAGTTTGTATAGTGTGGAAAAGCATACACATACAGTTAACTTAAATTTACTTCACATCATAAATGTATTAGAAATTGCAAAAATTTAACAATATAAAAACTATAAATAATATATATACATACACACCTAATCCACCAAACAACTAAATCGGTGGGCTAAAGTTGCTGAATATAAGTCAGCTGTGGAACGCAAAGATGATAAACTGCCTAGCAAACGTTCAGTGAAGTTGTCAAGATTACCCTGTCTGTGTTTCTTAAATATGACTGGCTTATTGACCAAAACAAGGCATGAAAACCCTCCCACAAACTCTTGTAATAGAAGAAAAACATTTATGATTTTAATTATCTTCAGCATTCCTACAAAATCACATTTTGTTTATATAAAGTTCTCCACAGTATCTTGACAATACATATGTTTTATAGATGAGAATATTGGATCAAACACACTACCCAAGGCAAAATGGAATAAAAAGACCAAATCAATTGAAGGTAATAATACATTTTAAACTATAATTTATCTTTGATAATTCAGATACCTATAGAGATAACATGCTACATTCTCCAAATAGTTGTGGTTTATTTTTTATTGTTTTAGATACCCTTTCTACCAAAATGAGTCATTCAACCCCTAAGCTACATTCCTTCATCATGCACACTTTCTTTAAAGAAACGCGAATTTCACATTAAATGTAAGACAACTTTTAACAAACCTAAATATAAATAATAACAACAGAACTTTTTTCACTGGGGGTCAGCGTGGCATAGTGGGCTATGTCACTGCATTACAGGACAATCTATGTCACAATGGTTGTGGGTTAGCACCCAAACATGGGTTCTCTGACCTTTCTCGGGCCCCTACACAAGAATATTGACATAGCACTGCCTGGGATTTGGTTTAGATAATTCAGATAATTATCTAAAACAAATCTATATCGAGCGCCTGTAAATTCAATCACGGAAGTAAAGTTGGCGAATGTAATCATTCCGTACATGATCTGACTACAGTCTTCCGTTTTGGGTGAACAGTGAGAAAAGAATCAGTGCCTTGGGCGACACGTGGTTGGATTAACCATGTGCGCGCCCCTCGTCATCCCACAGATCTAACCAAAGAGTTTCGGCGCTGCCGACAAGGCAGGATTAGAGAGGGAATTGGAAAGGGAGGAAAATCAGAAAAAATCACATAAAAAAAAAGAAAATGAACTGTCCACACAATGCTGTTCCTATGACATCCTTTAGAACAATGGCAAGTCGTTAATCATTTCATTTTTGCACACAACCAATGAAAACAATGGACCCTTATCAGACTTTTTGGTTTCAGACAACTGCCAGGCAGAGATTTTGGATGATATTCATATATTTAATTCTGTAAAGACAATTGCAAACATAACATTTTACAATTCTTACGTGCTGATCATTACCATGGAAATAATAGACAGTGGGACAATGCTGTTCCTATTGCCCACTCGGTTAATTATTTTGAATCAGTTACAGGTGTTAAATTATACTGTTGTATATTAGGTATTTCAATGTCAGTAACACTTTTCAGTGTAGTACTTCTCTGCTTGCATTGTCTACCTATAAGTACTACAGGTTCTGACAGTCTTTCTACACCAGTCACATCCACCCATTGAACAAACCCATCCCTGGCACCAGAGATTAATTAAATTAATGAATGATATTTAACTGTATATTTTAATGAATTTTAAAAGGCTTCAATTGTATTTTTTGTCATTAGCTAAATTCAAAATCAGTGAAAGTACTAATAAATGAAAATACATTTTACTTTAAATCTAGGGTGACCATGGTTTGGACATGGAGCTCCTGTCCCATTGGGTTCCCAAAGCATGAAAATAAAGATGCAAATAAAGATGCTGAGGGCATTGTGGAAAAATACAAATACTAACATGCTTTTATGTATGTAAAGACGGTAATTTACTATTTTTTTAATACATCTTCTTAATCTTTCATGATCTTACACAGACACTCTGCAAGGTCTCATCATTCAAAAAGTGGATGTCGTCAATGAAAGCTAAAAGGAAATCCTATTTCATATACATAGGATATGGGCTGCCAAACAAGGGGAACTTGCCACAATTGACATTTATGTTTTCCAGACTGTATAGGAGCTGATGGGGTTGGACGCACGACTAAGAGACAGACTAGAAAAATAATATTGTGAGTATCCACATACAGTTTATATTAAAAATGTATTAACAGTATTTTTTTTCTCACAGTTAATTGCCCCTTTATGGCATGATTATATTGAAAATGGGGTGAAATGAAACACAATAAAAAATAAACTATCAGCTTTGTTTACTTTATTAATGACACAACACCTTTGTGCACAACACCTTTGTTTACCATAGCCTGATGGCACTGAATCAATTTCACATGCTTGAGGAAATACTTAAATCATCACCCCTGTTGTCTTTAATACTTAACACATTACTTACCCAATAAAATGTCTGGTTTATATTGATTATATTACAGACTCATCATCTGAGCCTGATTGGTGGGGCACACCCTGGTGAATGTACTAGGTGAGTAATGAGGACCTTTGGCCACCAGAGATGCTACACCCTGTGAGGGAAACAGGGGAAACTTGCCATCATTAATATGGGTTTATGGGTTTATACACTGTAATCAAACGTGAGTTCAATTATTAAACAGTGAGCAATGGTATTCAATTCTTCCCAAACACAGTTTAGTCCTAATTGTACAGTATGTATTCTTATACTTCTGGTCTACTTAGGGGCACAGTTACCTTGCAGGAAGTAGGAATATGACATTGGATTGTGGTAAATTTGTTGGGAAAACTGTTAAAATCAAGCTCTGTGATCACATGGTCATAAAATGAATGTAGACAATGAACATCAAGCTTTTCCTATTGTCCATGAGAATCAGGTACAGGAGAAGGAAGTTGGGCAGCCAGAAGATGACTTCACACTTGTCTTGTTCCCTGACACAGAGGATGAGTGACCAAGAAGGCTTATCCTATTTCATGTCAGCCAAAAATCAATCAACATAATGCAAACAAAAATCAGTGTTTCTAAATCAATTAAGTAATTGTTTGACTGTCCATAATGAATCCATAATAATAAAACCTGCAGACAAAGGGGGAGCTGTTGTGGTAATGGACAAAGACAGATACGTTGAAGAAGCCTTACAGCAATTGAACAATCAAGATTATTATCAACGGCCATTGTCCAATCCAAAAGTTCAACTAAAATAACTTTTGCTCACAGCAAAGAATGCTGGGTTGATTTCTAAACAGGAGCATGATTTCCTTCTATGTCAACATCCTAGAATACTCACCTTCTACATGCTCCCAAAGGTCCATAAGTCCCTTGAATCTCCTCCAGGCAGGCCTATCATATTGTCCAATGGTTCTCTTACAGAGCCAGCCTCGCAATTTATAGACTTCCACATCAAGCCACTGGCTCAACAGCTTCCATCATATATAAAGGATACCACTCATGTGTTGAAGGTCCTAAGTGATATGAGAGTTCCAGAAAACTGTTTCTTAGCTACATTAGATGTGGAGTCGCTCTATACTAATATAGCTCATGATGATGGACTGAAAGCATTACAACATTTTCTAATGAGTAGGCCTATAGACTCTTTGCCTCCCTCTGAATTTATTACTCCGGTCACTGAATGGACACTTAATAACAATGTTTTCCTTTTCCAAGACCTATTGTACATTCAGGATCGGGGTACTGCAATGGGTGCATGCTTTGCCCCCAACTATGCTAACCTTATTTTAGGTTTATGGGAGAAGGATTTTGTCTATTTAAACACTTACAATGACAAGATAAAATGGTGGGGGAGGTATATAGATGATATTTTCTTGATATGGGGTGGCTCTCATGAAGAACTGTTACAGTTTTATGATCACTTGAACAAAAATGACAGGAATGTAAAACTGTGCATGGAATATTCCAAAACGACCATTAACTTTTTAGATTTAACCATCTCCAGTGGTAAAGATGGGAAGCTCCACACTACCGTGTATCGTAAAACAACTGATAGAAACACTATGCTAAAAGCGGACAACTTCCATCCAAATTGGCTCAAAAATAATATACCTTTTGGCCAGTTTTAAACGTCTTATACGTATTTGTGATACCGAAAGTGAATATTAAGTGCAAACTAAAGTCATGTCTAACCGTTTTTCGCAAAGGCAAAACACTATCCCACAGAAATCATACACAATGCTTACAGGAAAGCCCAGTCTATGCCTCGATCAGAGCTACTCCAGAAAAATAAAAAACAATCTTCTGATCTAAATCCGACTTATTTTGTAACAAAATATAGCTCTTTGGCCAATCCCATAAAAAGGATTATACACTCAAATTTGAATCTAATCAAGAGTGACCCTGTACTTAGAGAAGTGTTCCCTACACCTCCAAAAATTTGTTTTAAGAGGGCTCCGACAGTCCGCGATAGGTTAGTACCAAGTCACATTCCTGCCAAAAAACAGATTACTTGGCTTAACAGACAGCTAAAAGGCACTTACAAATGTGGGTTTTGAAATTATTGTTCCTACATTAAAGAATGTAAACAATTTTGTTATTTTAAGACCAAGAAGATGTATAACATAAAAGCATTTATTAATTGTAACACTACTTTTGTGGTATACAGGTTATCATGTAAATGTGGATGCTTTTATATAGGTCGGACCAAAAGACGTCTCAGAGATAGAGTATCGGAGCATAAAAATGCCATTAGAAAAGGCAATTTGGATTATCCTATTGCAAGACACTTTCGAAATGCCCACAACAGTGATCCAGAAGGTCTAATAGTTGAGGGTTTAGAAACAATCAGAAAGAATTTTCAGGGTGGCAATCAATTAAAGTTACTCTTACAAAGAGAAACATTTTATATATATGATTTACAGGCCACAGTGTACCCAGGACTTAATGAAGAAATAGATTTCAGTCCTTTTTTGTGATAATTTTCTTTGTAAATGTATTTGTTCGGGCTTAATTCACAACGTAGCCACTTAGTAGACTCTGTATGTGGATATTTATGATGTCTTTTGCATATGAATATTCACAGCCAGCCACCTAATGGATTTGTTTGGCATGCTTCATGTGGTTACGTCACTCAGGTGTCTCTAATTAGTACATACAAAATAATAAGGAGGAACTGTTTGTTTGGGAAGCATACCCTGAAGAAGGCTGTTTGTGCCGCTACGCGTGGTTAGCTTCTTCCCATGTTTCTATATTTTCTATTATGATATAGCCATGAATATTAAAGGCTTTTTATAATTTTAAGAAGAGTGACTTGGATTTCCTTCTTTCTAATATTCATTGAAGTCCCAACCCCAAAGAGCACCTTCAAAACTTCTGACTGAACTACCTGAGCACCCTGGACCCTCTTTGTCTTTATACTAGTAGATATGTTACCAGTGCTACACCAAGAATACATTACAACTAATTAAGACGAAATGATGACGTAAGCAAGTTACGTTGTAGCAACCAAAATAAGTATGTCACACTTACGTTGCAGATACGTAACTATCTTACCTAACCAGTACTTATACAAATACAGGACGTTGCCACGACGTCCTGAGAACGAAATGATGACGTAACCAAGTTATGTCGTAACAACCAAAATAAGTCTTTCACTTTTACGTTGTAGTTACATACTGATGTTACGTAATGAGGATGAAACCAGTACTAATAAATATGTTGTCGCTACGTCGTGACAACGTAATATGTTTGCTGGGCAATGATTGTTGCTGCTGTGAACCAGGAGTGGCAGGTCTAACTGCTATAGTATAAATGGATATCAACAAATCCACTGCAGAATGAATGAATACTGCTAAAATTAATCCAATGACTATTCAGAGACCTTAATTACATAACGTGGTCGTGACGTACAGTGGACGTAATCCTGACGTACTGCCAAAAGTCGTCCAATGAAGCGACCTCTCTGGGGGTTTCACTTTGCCGGTTGTGGCAACGTCATATGCTAACGTAAGGGTGACGAAACCTGACCATCACGTGACGTCGTCACAACGTAATATTGTTTGCTGGGAACGGACGGTATAACGTTTGGTTCGTATAATAGCCTCTACAGTGACAATCATTGGTTTGTTTGTATTGATTTATTTTTAATATTATGACATCTAAGAAGCTTCGTTCTCCCATGTGGGAAAAGTTTTATCAGGTCGCTCCTGATAAGGTATGTGCGCTGGCTGTTAAATATTGTTATTAAATATTAGGCTGAAAGTAGAGTTATAGAACTGTAACGATCAGTAACCTAATAGCTGTGTCAAGTCTGTATAAAAACATTAGCCTATTTTATAATTATAGGCATATATGATTAGTGTAGCCATTAGGCTCTTTGAAGACACTTAATGCTTTTTTATTTACAAATAATGATAAAATCTCTGAAGGTGAGGTGCATGGTGTGTTATGCTGAACTGAAATACAATGGAAATACTTCATCCATGAATAGGCACTTCAACGCAATGCATAAACCTGCTGTATTTATGTGGAACACAAGTCATGGTAAGGTATATGTTTTATTATTAGACCTATACCGATTGCTGTGTTCCATTTATGATTTTTTTTAGCAGTGAGGGCAGATCGGTCCGAACAACAACAACGAATAATAGCGTTATGATTCGGAAACGAAGTTCAATATATTAATATATAGCAAATAATAAACGACGCAGAACTTGGCTCCACATTCGCTTCCGTATCTCATTATAAGTTTCGATTCCACTTGGTTTGGAATGCCAGAGGTTTCAGCTATTGGGTGGAAGTGTTTTCCCAACATGGAGCCACAGCTTGTGTTTTGAAACCTTTTCTGCCTAGTTCTGCTTTCTTTGTGCATATTTCTTGTAGCCTATTTAAATGACAGCTCTGCTGATCAGAGTAACTTCAATATACAGGTCCTTCTCAAGAAATTAGCATATTGTGATAAAGTTCATTCTTTTCCATAATGTAATGATAAAAATTAAACTTTCATATATTTTAGATTCATTGCACACCAACTGAAATATTTCATGCCATTTATTGTTTTAATACTGATGATTTTGGCATACAGCTCATGAAAACCCAAAATTCCTATCTCAAAGAATTAGCATATTTCCTCTGACCAATAAAAGAAGTGTTTGTAATACAAAAAAAATGAAAAAGTCAACCTTCAAATAATTATGTTCAGTTATGCACTCAATACTTGGTCGGGAATCCTTTTGCAGAAATGACTGCTTCAATGCAGCGTGGCATGGAGGCAATCAGCCTGTGGCACTGCTGAGGTGTGATGGAGGCCCAGGATGCTTCGATAGCGGCCTTAAGCTCATCCAGAGTGTTGGGTCTTGCGTCTCTCAA
>JACXGM010020977.1:0-17504 GCA_016801145.1 Umbra pygmaea | reverse complement strand
ACACACACACACACACACACACACACACACACACTCACACACACACACACCAGTGCTGTTAACTGGACTGGCAGGCCCACACCAAACAAGCCTTTTAATTTCTTTAAATGATCACCTGACGTAATAACAGGTTTACACCAGAGATACAAACTGACAAATGACTGATAACATGTTATGAGATGGAGAATAAAAACAGAAAGGGAGAAGTGGATAAGGCCTTTGGATTAAGATGCAACAGCATGTGCCAAATTAAAGAACATATTTTGAGGGCAAATCGACAACACAGGATGGCGATGGTGATGAGATGGGTAGGGCAGGTTACAGTCAATCGCACACAAATCAATCTATCGGACATTAGATTAAACATGGACTATGTTAGCCCATATACGATAATTTATTTGTTATTATTGTCAGTTTTTTTAATCTTGCACCCCTAATCATTCAAAAACAGTTTGGCTAGTGTGATATGATAGAATTTTTTTTTCATTCATGCATATTTGCACATCATTTATAAGTATCCTTTCTGATGGGACTGCGTTGTAAATATTTAAATTAATAATTCATTATCAAAGGTAGCGGGCTAATTGTTTAATATTATAATGTCATATTTTATGTGAAGTCACTTGACAGGTACTGTCATTCCCAGCCAAAGATGGATGGGGTTTAGGTTTAAAAGGGTGTGAACGATCTTGGATGGGCGTGAACAAAGGGGACCACTGTTGTGGTGAGATTTCTGGCTAATCTTTGAGGGGCAATTTCTCAGTACTGCAATCCCAAGTGTGTCAACATTTGAAGCATCATATCTTTCCAAATGTTACTTCTATTTCAGTGCATGATATACCATTTAAAAGCTCTGAATCTGTACTTTCATAAAATGTAGAAACATGTTTTGACTTCTGTGACCATAAGGCCAGATATATGTGGTGGGTCATATATCCTTTACCTACAGTGTAAGGCTCAAGCGTTTATTGCTGATTTAGTTTTGGTTTGTCAGCTTTTTGTCACTTTATAGTGCTACAAATGGTACACAAGTTAAAAATAAGTCTTCTGAAGTGGGCAATTTCTTCAAAGAAAATATTTAGCTTATTTGGTCAATGTCTGTATATTTTGTAGCATATAAATTTCAGTAGTCTCAAAAAAATGAAACATGTACTGTAGGAAAATACACATGTAAGAGATTATTTGCATTTATAATTTGCTAGTTCACCATGGAACTCTCAGGGTGAAAATTAGTCCCACTATGTCCCAACTGCACAGTGCAGGAAATCATTATCCTACATACTGTACATGCTTTCAAATATTAACAACATTCTCTGCACTGTTTGTAAGCTGGTCACTTAAAAAAGAGCATAGCTCACTTTTTGTGATGGTTTTGCCTAACAGTTTTAATTCAAAAAAGAACACTGACAACTAACACAGTTTTTTAACCCAAACACTGTGGGTCTATTAACACCTCTGTTAACACTGTATAGTTTACACTGGAAAATCAACACTAGACAATTTGCTGTGCACTTCTACAAACAGAAACTCTAAAAAACTTCATAAGCCTTTTTGTTTTAAACGTACAATATGTAGTTTTTGGCCGCTAGGCGTCTCTTAATCAAAACAATAGCAAAAGATGTACTTGGATGACGTTGGGAAGTAGCGTGGGATCATGGCTTTTGTTATCGTTGTCAATGGCAACCTTTTAATCTAGCGTCTCAGCAGAAAAAATGTTCACTGACAAAGTAATGTATTGTTAAAATATTATAACTTTATTCACGTTATGTTTGGTGGTTCCCTGGAACTTAGAGCAACTACAGAAGTCAAAGGTTATACATATGACGCCATTGACGGAAGACAAAATGAAACATCCCGTGTCTTCGAATTTTATTAGACATTTCTCTGGCTTTGAAAGTTGGTGGAAACATTTAGTATAATGTAAGTACACAACTAAGAAATATATATAATATAGGTATAGTGATGTTTGCTTTTTTAATGGAAAGTATGTCTTTTGTTATTGTTTTGGAAAACTACATATTGTACCTTTAAATGGACACTCAGCATTTACTTGCACTTAGTGGTTTAGTAAAGTAAGGTGGTAAATAAACATCTATTTGACATTATTTACTTCTTACATTCTTTTAGAAAGCCTGGTGTACACTATTAAGTCTAGCTGGACTTGTACATGCTGATCTTAATTCTGTTTCAGTCCTAAGGGATATTTGCATATGCAGATCACAATATGTAATACACTATGTACGGTAGAGGTAAAAGAAAGACCTAGAAATAAACTGTACGTTCTCATTCAGCAATATAAAAAAAACATGGAAGGCCAGTATAATTCCAAATAACTGTTAGAGCAGCACTTGTTCCATTCTTTTTTTTTATTCATGTATGAACCTCAGATATCAAACTTATGTAACATTGATATGGAATTATTTATCTATTGAAAAATAGATGCTGTCAAAACGTGGTGTATGATATGACATTAATGAAAGAACAGATAAGGCATTTTAGTAGTGCATGTGTAAAATATGACCTGGGGAAAAAATATTCCAAGATTTTCTTAAAAATGATTTGAGATTAAAATCGGACAACACTTCCTATACAGGCATTCATATGGCCTAGGGCCAAACCTGAGCTTTAGCAACATACAGGTACCGCGTATGTAATATTACTACATTGTTGAATCAGAAAAGTAATGTGTAGTGAGATTTGTGCAAGGAAGATGAATGAACGCTACTTTCTGTCGGAGATAGAAAAATAAAAAGTGGAAGAGATTGAGGTGGATTTATTTAAAGTCTATTCCTCATCAAGACCAAGCCAGGAACAAGGTTGTGCTACAATACATGTTGGATGCTAAGCTTATTTATGTGATCTTTTCCCATTCAACAAACAACGACTTTATAGTTCAACATGAATACTAATGAGACAACAATGTGCACCAAAACAACACAATGTTTCACACAGTTAACTAAATGAGGAACAATAAGAAAATAATGTTGTTGAATACATAGGAATGATTTTAAAATGGTTTGGATTTTTTTAATGGGGGACGTTGGACCTTAAAAAAGAACCGTACAAATTATGCAAAAAATATGGTTAATGTTCTATATTTGTAATTTTAAAGCTGAATGTATGCTATTTTATTTATTTACATACATGTTTGGAGGCATGCTGTAAATACACAGCAATATTTCTTTCTTTTTTAATACTCACAAAAATAGCTGCTTCCTTAAATCTTTAGCTATTCTGTGTTGGATATGTCACTTTTTTCCTTACCTGACATTTCCAAATTCCCCACTTACCTGAACCCAGCATGCACCACAGATCCCAAAGTCCTCACTCACCTGAACCCAGCACGCACCGCAGATCTTAAAGTCCTCACTCACCTGAACTCGGCAAACACCACAGATCCCAAAGTCCTCACTCACCTGAATGGAGCACTCATCCCAGATCTCAAAGTCCTCACTCACCTGAACCCAGCACGCACCACAGATCCCAAAGTCCTCACACACCTTAACCCAGCACGCACCGCAGATCTTAAAGTCCTTACTCACCTGAACTCGGCACACAATACAGATCCCAAAGTCCTCACTCACCTGAAGTCAAAAGTCAAAGTCTTTAATTTATCATATGCATCGAATAACATCACATCATCCTATGCAGAGAAATTCTTTTGACATGGCTCGACACATATACGCAGTGGGCTTAAAAAGATTACAACAATATAAAGAATGGAGCCCTCATCCCAGATCCCAATCACCAGAATACTGAACACCTGCACTCAGTGGTGGGCCGTCAGGGCCTGCAAGGCCTTCTCTGCAGGCCCAAAGATAATCAGAATATGAAATGTATTTTTGTACTTCTTTAATATATTTTTTCATTAACACTATATATATTTTACAAAGTTAATTTCAAGTAGTCAATAAGGTAATTTCATTGCTACAGTACGTTCTTCTCAGTTGCCTTGCTTTTAGCGCAGCTCATATAAATGAAAGCTTGTATCCAAAAAGATTTTTTCATCTGTGTTGTCTCTGGGTAGACTGGGGTATTCAGAATTCAGAGTGAATACCGTCTGCTGTTGAAGCCCATCAGGACCATGTTGTAGATTGTCATATTTTTAACCAATCAGATTTCGACTTTACCATGTTGGGTGTGTTCTTTCACCAACTAAAGCGTTTCTGCAAGCCTAGCCATACGTCATTATCGTTTCTGTTGCTGGTAGGAGTGGCAGTTCAATAAAGTTCAATAAAAAAAATGTTTAAAAAAGTTTGCCATCCAAACAAGAACTAGCTTACACCCGTCTCCGATTTCTTCAAACTTTCAATTTTTAGATTGTTAGATTTTTTACTTTTAGCATAATGGTAGATGGAGGTGAAGAAGTAGCTTTGGTGGCGAATATAGGACTGGGCAAGATCTTTTATTGGAACTTAACGCAAAGATGTGCTGTACAACCGCATCATAGAAGTCTTTTTTAAAAGAGAAAGGTGGTCAGACTTCGTTTTCAAATAATGAACAGCTTTGGTGAGTTTGATGGATTTTTATATATTTTTACTAGCAGGGCCTTAACTAGGGATGGGCCGAAACCGATACCATTACATTTAAGTACAGGAACGAACGATGGATGCAAGTTATTAGGCTATTCGGTGCATACTGTAACTGTAGAAAACGGCATGAGGAACACCCCGGACTTAGCCTCTGAAAGCAACCTTCAGCTCGGATAGACAAATGTTGGTAGTTTGCAAAACTTCTGGGTGAAAAAAATTGTGGTATTTCTGAGTTCTGACATACTAACGTTAAGTAATATAACTTAAAGGAATTACGGTGTAGCCTATTTATATTTTGTTCAAAAGATTACAGTGATAGTACAGCTATAATTGTGTACCGATTATAATAAAACAATCAAATACCTTAACAGAATAATATATGATTAGTTAATTATCCCTCTTTTGGAGAAAGTCACTTCAAACAGACATTCTCATCTTACACAAAACGTCTGCAATGCTTAGGGCAAATTCGAACACAAACGTCTCTGGGGAAGTCTGTTGAATCCTGATTGTTCCTTCTGGCATTTTTGCATGTTTGTGGTGTTGTGACTTGGTGTGGAGTTAGTTCTTGTTTAATTGGTTAGGACATTGATTTTGGCTATCCGATGGCTACAGTATGTGTAATGCAACATCCTGTCATAGTGCGTAATAGTGGTACATTCTTACCCGGGATGTCCACTGAACCTGTCGAATGCGTTTGTGGCGCCGGAAGTCATTCATTGTCAATGGAGCAATCCGCAAAGATCCGTTTGCCTTGCGGGCTTGCGATGCAGTGTGCTCTGTGTGTCGCATATGTTCAAATTATTTCACTTGTGCGTTGCTACACTGTGCCTTGTACAACCGGAAGTTGAAGTTCCCAATGAAACGTGTAGCACAACACGATAGTAACGGTCTTGCCTTGCTAAAGCAATTATGCTTCAAGTCCGCACTATGCGGATGCAAATATCCGGTAAAAAGCAAAGTGCACTAAAATCTGACGTGTTCAGTGGACTTCCCGCCTTATGCTTTCAGTCATGTCGGGTCAATTAGTGTATTATTAGTGTATAATTAGTGTAAGTCTCATAGGTGTTGAGCCTCGTGTTAAATAACGTTTATCAAGTGGAATAAACTTATCTTCACCATGAGAATGGGGTGCATTATATGCCGAATGACAATAACCTATAGCCCTAGAATGTCATTGGGAGGTTATTATGTGTTTTAATTTCGGGAAGATAGTGAAGGCCGAGGTAAAAAATGCACGGCCCGCTACTGCCTGCAATCCCCTCTCCAACAGTATATCACTCAGCTGGTCTGTAGCCTCATCACAAGGTATTGTTGGTATTTTGACTACTGAGATTTATTTCTGAAATCCTGCCTTTTTGATATCGAGTGTTTGACCTGATTTTCTTAACAACCCTGAGTTTTGCCCTTTGCCTACCTGTATTTCTGCCTGCCTATTCCTCTGGCTACCTGTGTTAGACCCTGCCTGCCTTATCGACCTCGACTCGGATTGTGGACCTGGACTCTGTTTGCAAGTATCATTATCGACCCTAGCCTGCCTGTTCATTTCCCTTCCTGACCACCGGACTTGTACCTTTATCTGCCTCTATTGTTATCGGAACACTGCCTGTCCTCCTGACCAATCTTGGATTCTGATTTGGTACCTGTACCTGCCTGAACTGTGTACCGGACCCTGCCTGTATGACTTGGAATATTGTATCTGTATGCCTCTATATTATGCCTTTTATATTATCAACATCTAAGGGACCAAAGTGTCTGAGTCATTACAGCATGCACTGGTATATACACTAGTACTGCGTTTATAGGTGTACATTGTTTGTTTTGTTCAATTTTGATTCTAGGCTTTGCATTTGTTTTTGGAGTATTCTGCTATTATCTGTCAGCATAAACAACCAGCAAGTGTCAATGAATGATAACCATCCAAAACACAGCCAAAACCGTACACTTCATCAACAGTTAAGAAATTATTAAAACAAGAAAAGATGAGCTCAGAAAACTCATCGCCATAGGGCAAGAAGACCTACAGTATATGACAAAATCAAGAAATAAACTGTGTGATAAATCAAGAATTATCTACATGTGGTATGTGTGAATGTGTCAGCCAATTCCATACACATTTCCCCAATAGGACTACAAAGGCTATATTGTAAGATCCAAACCACTATTTAGACAAAAAATCAGCTTTTTTATCTGGCATGGCAGAGCATATCAATGGAAGATACCCAGCGTCTGGTGATGACGATGCATAGCAGACCTCAAGCATTCATTGCATGCAAAGGATATGCCACCAAATATTGACAATTATTACTTTATCCTGCATTATTATAAAATGTCCAATATTTTTGGTGCCCGAAAATGTGGGGACAATGTACAAAAAATTATGTCATTTCTGAATAGGTCATGCGATATGTTGGAATTTAACCTCAAATTAAAGTTGACCTTCTGCACTTCATTCTCATTGTCATTGCATCCTTTCAAACTCAAAGTTCTAGAGTACAGAACCAAAATAACCAAAGAATTGTGACTGTACAACGAATTATGGTGCTAAATGTTTACAGTTTTAATGGATTCTGAAGCACAGTAGGGTTGATTCTCTATTCTATTACAATCAGTTTCAAATTGTACACCATAAATATGCACATTTTGGTAATTTAGCAGATGCTCTGATAGAGAGACTTACAGTACTTTATGAACAGGGAGCAACTTAGGGTAAAGTGGTTACCTTAGGGATACTAAAACATTTGGCCCACTTCGGTAGTCAAACAGGAAACCTTGTGCAGCATATTATGTGCTGCATTTCGAGGAGAGACAATGAGTACACAATACACAGTGTGCTAAGGTTAGCTTATTTTATTATACACTGTGGAAAAATACATGTGCTCTTCACATCTACATGAATGTAATCAAAATACTGGTCATATTTCAGGCAGTGGGTTCATGAACTAATTAATCATTGCTGACTATGAAAAGCTTTTCCCCAGTCCTGGATCATTGTCTTCAAGATTAAAGATGTATCTACTGTGAATGCTAGTAGCTGGGTAGGAAGGGTGACAGAAATTGACAGAACATACTGTAGGGAGACATACCTGAATGTAGATAAGGATTAAATGAACAGGACACAAAAAGCTGTATAGATAACAGAAACACATTACCCTAACAAAAACTCATTACCCTATCAGATGACACCCTACCACCTTATCACTTTGGTGACACAATGCTTTTAAATTCCAAGAAACAACATGGCTACCACATTAATTACAATACATTCATTAAAAACATAGTCATTCGAACGGGTGTGTTGTTTGTAATTGATTAATACCTTCAGGACAAACTGCCCAAACAAGTTACACTGCACTGCAATGTGCTGAGTCTCATTTTACGACTTTACATTTCAGCTCCCTTGAGTGCAATCAGAATATACAATTCTCTAGTTTCTATTTTCCACTCACAATGCAGTCTACTCAGTATCCTCCTCATATGCACTCAGCCAAGCCGTACAATTTATCAGGTGCTCTAGTGTCTCCATTCAAGCTGAGAAATAATAGATATCAAAGCTATTTCCCCACACCACTATAGCTGAGGCAGAATGTGGTTTGTCGACCAGATAAGTCCTAGAAGTCAGCTCAAAGCTTGCAGGAAGCTGATGTAAACAGAATATCTGAATTTTAAAGTGAAGCTTATTGTACATGTAGGTGCATTGAAGACAGTCTCTTATTGTGTTATTTTATCGATGCAAAAGTTAATTTGCTTCCCTTAGTTATTATCAGCCTATTTTCAGGCACCCAATACATTTTCCGCTCAAGTTTTATTTCTAATATCAACACCAGGAATGCAGGAAATGTCTATAGGGGAATTGCGTGAATAATTTATCTGAGGTAGTTGTAATAGTCATTCCAGTTTCATATTAGTGTATTTCTTTTAAATTGATAACTCTCAGAAGACCAGTGACATTGGTCCTCATTCATGAAACCTTCTCAGAAAATATCTCAGATTCAAGCATGAGAAGAGACTTC
This sequence comes from Umbra pygmaea, assembly GCA_016801145.1. Classification (NCBI taxonomy): domain Eukaryota; kingdom Metazoa; phylum Chordata; class Actinopteri; order Esociformes; family Umbridae; genus Umbra; species Umbra pygmaea. The sequence continues at coordinate 8,959 of JACXGM010020977.1, read as the reverse complement.
CGATTGTTGAAGTGTGTGAGTCACTATAGTTTTGCACCTGGTCGGAATTGGCCTCTACTCCTTCGGGTAGGTTTTCCCAATGCCCCGCTAGCTCTTTCAGTGCCCATGCTAGGTCCCCTAGCATAGGGCTTAGCTCCCTCACTAGCTTCCCTGTTAGCACTCCGGCTAGCTCACTTAGCTCCAGTTGCTCTCTGGCTAGTTTGTTTAGCCCCGCTAGCTCTCATGCTAGCTACCCCCCTAGCTTTCAGGCTAGCTCCCCTAGGGCCCTGATGTCTGCACTAGGGCTTCAGTTTCTGCCCCTAGGGCTTCAGTTTCTGCCCCTAGGGCTCCAGTTTCTGCCCCTAGGCCCCCCCTAGTTGCCCCTAGGGGTTCAGGTATTGCCCCTAGGCCTCCTGTTCCTGCCCCTAGGGCTTTAGTTATTGCCCCTAGGCCTCGTGTTCCTGCCCCTAGGGCTTCAGTAATTGCCCCTAGGCCACCGTATTCTGCCCCTAGGCCACCAGTTTCTGCCCCTAGGGCACCAGTTTCTGCCCCTAGAGCACTAGTTTCTGCCCCTAGGGCACCAGTTTCTGCCCCTAGGTCCCCCGTAGTTGCTTCTAGGTCCCCCATACTTACCCCTAGGGCTTTAGTGACAGTCCCTAGCACTTCGGTCCAGAGTGTTAGCCCCCGTACCAGAGCTCCCCGTCATAGGGTTAGGGCCCTGCTTCACAAGATGGCCAACCGCCCCAAGATGGCTGACTGCCCCAAGATGGACGACCTGCCACAGCTTCCAGCAGCCTGCTTTGCGTCACACACACCTGAGCCCCTCCTGGCCACGGACCTGGAGATCCTGATCCTCCCTCCGCCGCCTGGGTTTGGTGATGACGCCTCCTGGGAGGAGTCCAGAAGCCCTGCTCAGTCGTCGCTGTCCTCCGGACCCTCTGCTCAGCCGTCGCTGACCTCCGGACCCCCTGCTCAGCCGTCGCTGACCTCCGGACCCCCTGCTCAGCCGCCACTGACCTCCGGACCCCCCGCTCAGCCTTCGCTGTCGTCCGGAACTCCTGCTTAGCCACCTGGGCTCCCAGAACCCCTGCCATCCAGACCCCCGTCGCTGACACCGCCGTCCGGACCCCCATCGCTGACGCCGCCGTCCGGACCCCCTGCTCGGCCGCCGCTGGACCTCCGAGACCCCCTGCCCGTGACAGGGCTCCCAGCCACCCTGCCCGTGACAGGGCTCCCAGCCACCCTGCCTGTGTCAGGGCACCCAGCCACCCTGCCAGAGTCAGAACAGCCTTTCCCCGGGCACCCCGAACTGCCTTTCCCCTGGCCGCCTGAACTGCCTTTCCCCTGGCCGCCTGAACTGCCTTTCCCCTGGCCGCCTGAACTGCCTTTCCCAGGGCTCCTTGAACTGCCTGTCCCCAGACCCGTGGCACTGTCAGTCTCAGGGCCTTCTGTTCCCCCTGACCCCGGGTCCTCTGTCCCTCCTGATCCTGGGCCCTCTGTGCCCCCTGACCCTGGACCCTATGTGCCCCCTGACCCCGGGCCCTTTGTGCCCCCTGACCCCGGGCCCTCTGTCCCTCCTGACCCCGGGCTCTCAGTATTGCCCACCCCGGTGTTGTGGGCTTAGGGGAGGGGATCTGTAACGTCCGGCCCGGGCTGGGCCGTGAAAGGACCCTCCTGTGTGTGTCCTGTCTCTTGTTTGCTTCTTCATGTGTTATGTTTTGGTTCCCCCTGGTGTTTGGTTCGGCATTGCATGTGTTACGTTCTTTCTGTTATTTGGGTGGTTTAGGTTACATCATTGTTAATTAGGTTACCAGGTGTTTCTTGTTGAGTCCTTATTTTGTTTAGTTTTTAGGTTGTGGGTTTTAGTGTTTCCCCTGTCGATCAATGTTCCTGTTGCGTGTTCTCCCGAGTCTTGTAGTCTATGTACCGTTTAGCCCTTTGTGGCAGTTTTGAGTTACCAAAGTATTTCGTTATTAAACCACTGTTGAGTTTGCAATTCCTTTGCGCCTGTCTCTTTTCATCTTGCCTCTGGAACACTGTGACAGCAACATAAAACAATGACAGACTTAAATACTAGAAAAATTTGTGAATGAATGAATGCTGGGATAGATTAGATTGGATTAGATTGGAAATGATCTATTGGACAATGATACTAACCTACGCATAATGTGTAATGAAAGGCCAGAATAGCAATGAACGAACATGAAACGGTACACACAGTAGAGAAACCACTTACTGTATCTCTAGGCTATCTCAATCAAATCAATCAAATTTATTTATAAAGCCCTTTTTACAACAGCAGATGTCACAAAGTGCTTTGACAGACACCCGGGCCAAGACCCACAAAAGCAAGCAACACAAGTGGTGCACAGTGGCTAGGAAAAACTTCCTAGTAGGTGGGACCTGAGAAGAAACCTAGAGAGAGGCCAGACTCAAGGGGGTGGCCAGTCCTTTTCTGGCTGTACCGGGTGGGGGATCTGAACGTACACAGCCCATTGTAATAAGGTCACTTTGTTTATCAGTGTTCAGTTATTGTCCAGCAATGAAGATATGATAGTAGTCTTTATGTAGCATCAATACAGTTCGGTGGTCTTGTGAAGGAAGAACGTGAAGCCGCCTAGAGATGAAAGTTGGCATCATCAGGTGGAAACGTGATCATCAACCGCAGTGTCATGGGATCTAGCACAGCAGCGGGTTGGGCACAGGACGGGGACAGGAAGGAGTCATCAGGCCACATGGTCCTGTCGCATGTTCCTAGGGTCCTCCTAGGATGAACATGACATCAGGAACATCAGAGTGGGCATACCTTGGGTCTAGTACCTTGGCACAGCTCTGACCCCAAAATGAATATACAATCTGCCTCTGGGGGCAGAAAAACCCTCGTCCCCCAGCACATAAACTATTGCGGTATAACATCTGGGGCTGAGACAGGGGGACAGGAGACGTGGTCCTGCACAAGGAAAGCCTCGGGCTGGAGCAAGCAGGCATGCTTCCGACCCACCCACATTGACAAGACCACACCTCCAAAGGGACACCAGCCGACTGTAGCCACCGCAGGGTAGCATTGGAGTGAGGATATCCCAGTAGAAAGAGAGGAGCCTACCAGGCAAGCCAGCATGGGCGGTTCATTAACAGTGCCGCCGTTCTCTTTTAGCCCCCTGGGCCAGACTACACTATACCATAGAACTTACTGAAGAGATGAGTCTTCAGCATTTCTTAAACGTTGAGAGTCTGCATCTCTCACATGGGTTGGCAGATCATTCCACAGAATTGGAGCTCTATATGAGAAAGCCCTTCCACCAGCTGTTTGTTTACAAATTCTAGGAACAGTAAGGAGGCCGGCATCTTGTGATTGTAATGTATGTGTGGGTATGTATGGTTGCACCAAACCAGACAGATAAGTAGGGGAAAGTCCATGTAGTGCTTTGTATGTTAATAGTAAAACTTTGAAATCAGCCCTAGCCTTAATGGGCAGCCAATAAAGAGAAGCTAGAATTGGGGTAATGTGATTTTGCAGTTCTAGTCAGAATTCTGGTGGCTGTGTTAAGCACTAACTGAAGTTTTTTTTTATTGATTGTTTGGAGGACAGACCATCCACAGATCCACAAACTGATATCTTTCTGTTAGATAGGATCAGAACCATGCCAAAACATGTCCACGTAGCCTGATATAGGTTTTTAGAAGAATGTCTAGAAGAATGTCTAGAAGAATGTCTAGAAGAATGTCTAGAAGAATGTCTAGAAGAATGTCTAGAAGAATGTTGTGGTCAATGGTATTGAAGGCAACACTCAGGTCCAGAAGCACAAGAACAGAGGCACAGCTCTGGTCGGATGAAACTTGAAGGTCATTTATCAGTTTACAAGTGCAGTCTCAGTACTCTGATGGGGTCTAAACCCAGACTGGAGCTTTTCGTAAGTGTTATTAATCTTTAGGAATGCACTGAGTTGCTGGGCGACCACTTTTTCTAATATTTTTGAGAGAAATGGTAGATTTGAAAATTTGTGAATGAATGAAATTCATTCTGGTCAAGTTTAGGCATTTTTAAGAGTGGCTTCAATATAGCCAATTTTAGGGAGTTTGGTACACACCCAGATACTAGAGAGCAATTTATTATTTTTAGCATATGTGAGCCAAGCACAGGGAGTAACTCTTTTAGATATTTAGTAGGAATAGGGTCCAGTTGACACTTGGAAGTCTTTGAAGCCTTTACTATTTTAGTCAAAGACTCAAGGGATACATGATTTAAAAATTCTAGTGTCCTTCCTAAGCCAACATCCTGACTGTTCTACACAATCTCAGGACATGTGAGTTTAGGGGATATATGCTTCTTAAGGGAGGATTCTCTCTAGAAATCTATCTCTCTCAAAAAAGTGTCACAAAAAAGCCTGGTTACAATATCCCCAACAACACCTTTTCACACCTCACAGCTTCTGGCACACTGTAATTTGGAGAGACAAGACCAAAATAGAGCTTTATGGTCACAACCATAAGCACTAGGGTTTTGAGAGATAATACCATTCCCACTGTGAAGCATGGTGTTGGGTCACTGATGTTTTGGGTGTGTGTGAGAGCCAAAGACACAGGAATCTTGTGAAAATTGATAGCAAGATGAATGCAGCATGTTATTGGACAATACTGGAAGAGAATTTGCATTCCTCTGCATGAAAGCTGTGCATGGGACTATGGGATCAAATAAGGGCCAATAATACTTTGAGGTTGTGAAGTGATGTATGCATATGTAAAAAAGTTTTGCATCTGTATAAATATATTGTGAATATAATATATAATTCAAAATATAAAATTAACCTAAGCACATGGCCAGGTTGACCCTCCAGTGGTTACATAACAGCAGAAACCACTGGAGTGGCCATCACAATCTTCTGACCTTAATATCATCAAGCCATTCTGGGGAGATCTTAAATGTGCAAATCATGCAAGATGACCAAAGACTTTGCATGACCTGGAGGCATTTTCACGAATGGGCAGCTATACCATCTGCAAGAATTTGGGACCTCATAGACAACTACTGTATCACAAATGACTGCATGCTATCATTGATGCTAAAGGGGGGAATACACCATATGGAGAACTGAGAGTATGCATATTTTTGAACAGGGGTTGTTTCATTATTTTCTTAGTTGCCATGTTTTGTTTTATGATTGTGCCATTCTGTTATGGCCTACAGTTGAATATGAAAAAATAATAAAGTTTTGCCTGCTCACAAATGTTTTCTTTAAAAGTGGTACATCTATTACCAATTCTTTAGGGGTATGCAAACTTTTGAGCACAACTGTATAATGTATATGTCTCTCTTGGGCGAGGCGGTCCCTTGACATGTGTGTAGCAGAGCAAAGGTGCTGGTTAGCATAATTTAGTTGTATTGTTTGTGTATTTACTTGGATGAATGCAGCATTAAATTGAATCTTATCGGTGAAAGAATATTGTTCAATCTGTACTTTCTGGAGCTAGTTAGGTAATATAGCTTCTAGATGATTTTGTGTCCTTATGTATACATTACTGCAGTAGGTACGGTGAATAGCTAACTAGGCCATGAGCTTCAATATAAATGGTTGCTGGAGGGCTAACCAACTACCTGGCTAGCCAGCATATATCTTGTTTGCATGTGTAGTGTAATATTTGTGACGTAATATGAAAACATAACATTCACAGAATATTGTTCAATCTGTACCTACAGGAGCAAAGTAGATCATATAGCTCCATTTCATATGCAGCTATTTATGTTATATCGGCCTTGTTAGCAGTCAGCATTAGCCTACTTTGGATCATGTCACTGGAAGCTACTTGCTAGGGGGCGTAGGCGCTAGGATAATTTTGAATTATGGACTTGTTATTTCAAGTCCAGACTGATACAGAACATGCCGACCGTAGTTGACCATAAAATGTACTCTCAGTTGTTTTCGGATGCATTTGAAGGAACCGTTACAAAAAATATGTTTATTCAAGTGTACTAAGTGTACTAGTATATTTATTTTAAACTAAGAATAAGAGAGTATGCTTTCAGTCTACTTTTTATACATTGATCAAAGATATACTTAACAAAATGATACTTAAGTGTACTTGGCTTATACTGACAAGTATACAGAAAAGTCTAAGTATATTTTGCCTATACTTGTACTTAAAACTTTACTTAAGTACAAGTATATGCCAAATATACTTAGACATTTTTGTATACTTGTCAGTGTAAGCCAAGTATACGTAAAGGTTCTGTATAAGGAAAAAATAATTTTCTTTAATATATATATATATATATATATATATATATATATATTAAATCCCAAAGATGCTCTATTGGGTTCAGATCTGGGGCCTCATTTATAAACATGGCGTACGCACAAAAGAAGGCGTACGCCGCTCTCTACACAATAATTGGTATTTATAAAAAGCAAACTTGACGGGAAAATGTGCGGTCCTTCACGGAAACTCTGACTCATGCGTACGCACAAAAACGGGTGAAATGAGAAATGGCGACACCGCCGGCAGATGTGTGAAACACGTGAAGCTGTCTGAAACTGCAGACCGTTGTGTAGCTAAACGAAATCGAAATACTGCCTCTCAATAATATAAACATTTCACAAAGCCATTCTTACAATCAATAGCCTGTGGTGGAATACAAATTAAATAAAACAAGATTGTAGCCAACTTAAATGCAAACGAAGACATATTTACAAAAAGAACACTCAAACATGTTCTTTAATTATATTGGCATGTTACGTTATTCATCCTCATAAATAATACGGTAAACAAAATAATGTTTAAAACATATCCTTGTCAAAGCGTCCGCCTGGCGGAGCAGACATACATTAGTTAGATAGATGTCTTCATTGTCCACTGGGGAAAGTTCTGTTCATAAATGTCATCAGCTACGGAACCATGGTGTTCATGTATATGCCGTTAGTCCGTTTCATTTCCATCCATCAATTGTTCCATTGTGACGGATGTCTTAACCATTTTGAAAGCTGGAATTAATTCCATTTGCTCATAATCCCATTTACAATTACATGAATACCGACATCTGTAGCTGATCAGATACAATCACCTGCATGGTCATAAAAAGCCATGATGCAAACCCAATGCGTAATAACCCACAATGGCTGATTTTTCGCTGTTAGAAGATGTAGCAAATGGAAGGATTCGGAGGGATCGCATTTTCAGACAGCAAGAAGACTTGCTGGCAAACGAGGACGAGTGGCTTATGAGCCGGTTCCGATTTCCTCGGGGCATCCTGTTAGACCTCAGGGCTTTTTTGGGCCCAGCGTTACAGAGGAGCACTCGGAGAAACCTCGCCGTGCCAGTCCCACTTCAAGTCCTTACAACACTTGGATTTCTGGCGACTGGCACTTTCCAGAGGGTATTGGCTGACAGATCTGGTATTTCACAGCCAACCCTTAGCCGGGATATGCCAGACGTGTTAATAGGTGAAATTGGTATGTCGCATGATTACATAAAGTTTCCTTACACTGCGGATGAACAGGAAAACAAAAAGCGCAATTTGTAGCTATGTCTGGTTTCCCATATGTAATCGGTGCTATTGACTGCACTCATGTTGCCATAATAAATGAGAATTAAAATGCTTTCATTAATCGAAAGCATTTTCATTTGATCAATGTCCAAATAATTTGTGATGCAGACATGTTGCTGTAATGTAACCAATTTTCCCCCACCCGTGGCAGACACACTTTCGTGATGAAGCGCCAGACGCTTTGACATCGACTGATATCTGACCACTTTTTATTTGGGCCACGGTCCGACATTCTTACAGCGTCTGCAACCTTTTGCCACTCCAATGCCTTTTCGGCATTGGTATTAGGCACACTTTGCCCTTCAAACAACATTTTCCTCCTCTTTTCCACCTCGCCAACAATATTTTCTACTTCACATTGAGTGAAGTTTCTTTTCTTGGTTTTCCTCTCTCTGTTTGCCACGATTTCTCAATCAATGAATATTAATTTTGGGGCGTTTCACTGACTATTTATGGGCAATTATAGGCGTGACATGCAGCCGCAAAAGCTGCGCCACATTTAGAGTTGATTGTGATTTATAAAGGGAAAACGGCGTAGGACGTGCGTGCGCATGGATTTATAAATCTGAATATTTCTTTGCGTACGCATGTCCTATATTTCGTCCGTACGCCACTTCTGATGCAAATCCACCACAAATGGGGACTACATTCTTCCCCGTCGTGTCTTTGAGACACCTGCCCCTTTTGAAGCTCCCAAAAGGGCACCCAGCCCCAGTTCCAAGATGGCTACCAGCCCCAGTACCAAGAAGGCTACTAGCCCCAGTACCAAGAAGGCTACTAGCCCCAGTACCACGAAGGCTACTAATCCCAGTTCCAAGATGGATGCAAGCCCCAGGTCAAAAATGGATACCAGTCCCAGTTCCAAGAAGGCTACTAGTCCCAGTTCCAAGATGGCAACCAGTTCAAGTTCTAAGAAGGCTACTAGTCCCATTTCCAAGAAGGCTGCTATTCCCATTTCCAAGAAGGCTACTATTCCCAGTTCCACTATGGCTACCAGCCCCGGTTCTAAGATGGCTACCAGCCCCAGTTCCAAGATGGCCACCGGCCTCAGTTCCCAGAGGGATTTTCTCTTCAATGAATTAAAAAAACGACCCTGAAGTGGATGGGGACTATCAGGAGTGGATGACCCAAGGCGGCCAAGCCATCAATGCCCGTCCAGACTTGGTTAGCCAGTTCTTCGCCTGGAAGGTCGGTCATGGGTCACTCCAGGCAGAGGCTGTGGTCTTCCTGGTTAAGCGGCTGCTTACCTGCTCCCCTCAGCTCCTGTCCTGTTTGGAAGCCACAGAACAGCAGCAAATACCCTGTTTTGAAGCCATTGGGGCCTCTCGATGTCCTGGCAGGACCCTGATCACCCAAATTCCTTGGTCACAAGAGGGCACAATTCCCGGTCCTCGGCAACAAGAGGGCGCAGTTCCCGGTCCTCGGCCACAAGAGGCCGCA
>JACXGM010020976.1:0-17506 GCA_016801145.1 Umbra pygmaea | reverse complement strand
GCAAAGGGTCTGAATACTTATGACCATGTGATATTTCAGTTTTTCTTTTTTAATACATTTGCAAATATTTCTACATTTCAGTTTTTTATGTTAAGATGGCATGCTAAGTGTACATTAATGAGAAAGAAATGAACTTTTTTGACTCTATCAAATGGCTGCAATGACACAAAGAGTGAAAAATTTCCAAAGGTCTGAATAACTTCCGTACCCACTGTATATCAGCTACAGTACTAGCAAATCAATGATTAAACATAGCTGTCCTGGGGGGGTCCATGTGGCATAATGGGCTAAGACGCTGCCTTTCAGGACAAGTTACGTCAAGATAGTCAGCGGTTCAATCCTGACTATGGCTTGTCTGACTTTTCCCAGAACCAATAAATCAAATAGGCCGATAGATGGAAGGTTTGCAAAGTGATTTCATGCTCCCCTGTAAAAGTATTTTTAGCAGTTTTAAAATACAAAAATACAGTAGTTTATTTTGATACATGGTGTGGCTGCTGTATTTTGTTGTTTATTTTAAAACACTTACACTTAAGGTATTTGGTATCTTATTTTAAAATACATTTGGATTTATCTTTGCCCATCCCTGAGTATGCCTAAGAAATGGAAAGAGGTGAAATCAAGGGAGTATACTAATCACTGTGACTACTGAAAAAAAATTATATTATACTGCGTATACTTCCATATAGCCACGACTGATTACTGCTCTCTGTGGGTGGGGTTTCACATGTACAGTACTGTACTTGCTAAAAAAGTAAAAGACGGGCTGAAGCATTGTGAAAATATGTGTGAATTATTTGGTTCTGTTTTTCCTCCAACACAAGCATCGAAGGTGTTTGTGAAAATTTTATATAGAAAATGGTTAAAGTATCATTTTTTGTGAAAAAATATAATGGAGTAAAAGTCAGAAGTTGGCAGAGAGATACAAACTCAAGTAAAGTACAGATACACAAAAAATACTTAGTTAAGTACAGTAACAAAGTATTAATACTTTGTTACTTTACAACACTGCATTAGTGACATGGTAATTAATTATAACTTTAAAATGTTAATTATAAAAAGGCTTATCTGCTCATGAACCAAAACATTGTCAACATTTCTTCCAGAACATGAAGCAAATGTAATTAGTTTGACAGCCTGCTTCCATAGCAACAGTTCCTAATAGTTTATTTTATTTTATTTGTCATGCATATAATATTTAAAGCATGTCTAAATAAAACATGTTCATGTCTGTTCACTGTTTTTGTCATCATTAAAATGCACAATAGAATAACATAATGAATGGTTTTTCATGTCTGTATGTCTTTATGCACTGTATTACAATTGCAGGTGGTACTTACATTTAATGTAAGCTGTGTTCTGTCAAAGCCACTTCATCACTAAACCAGCTGTTCCTTCTGAGTCGTTTATACAATTGGTTAAATAAATTAAATTGGTTATCTCATTAAATATTGGTTAAATAAATTATATCTTGTCAAGGTGGACTGATAATTGTTAGGCAACTGAATTGCTGAATACCTGTCCCTACTTCCCTATTCTGTTGATAAAAAAATTATCTGCGGAAGGTGAATATTGATAATCTTTGTTGACAGTGTGTTCAGGCAGATGACACAACTGATGCTGTAAAACACAACTATGGAGAGGGTCACTCTGTTGTGTTTCATTGTACATGACACAATGATGCCTTACTGTCTGCTGAGTTCTTCAAATGATAAGCTCATTTAGTGATTCATTTTTAAATGACAAAATACAGCAGCATGTTTAAATTTAGAGGATTAAGCAGACTCAATGAGAATTTAGCATTTTTCACCTTTTTCATTCAGCTTGACTGAAGCTCACAACTCTGTGTTCATGTAGTTTATGATATTCCATTGGGAGTGCTACTTAGCCCCCTATATTGTGAGTACTACTTACCCCCCCCATAGTGAGAGAGCCTTTCATCCCCTATAGCGAGAGTGATACTTAGCCCCCTATAGTGTGAGTGCTACTTACCCCCCCTATACTGAGAGTGCCTTTCATCCCCTATAGTGAGAGGGCTACTTAGCCCCCCTATAGTGAGAGTGCTACTTATCCCATATAATGAGAGTGCTACTAATCCCCTATAGTGAGAGTGCTACTTATCACCACCCCTATAGTGAGAGTGCTACTTATCACCACCCCTATAGTGAGAGTGATACGTATCCCCTATAGAGAGAGTGCTACTCATGCCCTATAGCGAGAGTGCTACTTAACTCCTATAGTGAAAGTGCTATTTATCCCCTATAGTGAGAGTGCTACTTATCCCCTATAGCGAGAGTGCTACTTATCACCCCTATAGTGAGAGTGCTACATATCCCCTATAGTGAGAGTGGTACTTAGCCCCTTATAGTGAGAGTGATTCTCATCCCCCTATATTGAGTGTGCTACTTATCACCCTATAGTGAGAGTGCTACTTATCCCTTATAATGAGAGTGCTACTTATCCCCTATAGTGAGAGTGCTACTTATCCCCTATAATGTGAGTGCTACTTATCACCCATGTAGTGTGAGTGCTACTTATCCCCTATATTAAGAGTGCTACTTATCCCCTATAGTGAGAGTCCTACTTATCCCCTAAAGGGAGAGTGCTATCTATCCCCTGTAGCAAGAGGGCTAGTTATCACCCCTATTGTGAGAGTGCTGCTTATCCCCTATAGTGAGAGTCCTACTTATCCCCTAAAGTGAGAGTGCTACTTATCCCCTATAGCAAGAGTGCTACTTATCACCCCTATAGTGAGAGTGCTACTTGTCATCACCCCTATAGTTAGAGAGCTACTTATCCCCTATGGTAAGAGTGCTACTTAACCCCTATAGTGAGAGAGCTATTTTTCCCCTATAGTGAGAGTGGTACTTCTCCCCTGTAGTGAGAGTGCTATGTATCCCCTATGTTGAAAGTGCAACTAATCACCCATATAGTGAGAGTGCTACTTATCCCCTATAGTGAGAGTGCTACTTATCACCCCTATAGTGTTAGTGCAACATATCCCATATAGTGACAGTGGTACTTGGCCCGCTATAGTGAGTGTGCTTCCCTTCCCCCTATATTGAGTGTTCTACTTATCACCCTATTTTGAGAGTGCTCCTTATCCCCTATATGAGAGTGCTACTTATCACCCCTATATTGAGTGTGCTACTTATCCCGTATAGTGAGAGTGCTACTTATCCCCTATATCGAGAGTGCTACTTATCACCCCTATAGTGTTAGTGCTACTTATCCCCTATATTGAGAGTGCTACTTATCCGCTATAGTAAGAGTGCTACTTATCACCCATATAGTGAGAGTGCTACTTATCCCCGATAGTGAGAGTGCTACTTATCCCCTATAGTTAAAGTGCTACTTATCCCTTATAGCGAGAGTGCTACTTATCACTCCTATAGTGACCATGCTAAATATCCTGTATAGTGAGAGTGCTACTTAGCCCCCTATCACCCCTATAGTGAGAGTTCTACTTATCCCCTATATTGAGAGTGCTACTTATCTACTACAGTAAGAGTGCTACTTATTACCCCCATATTGAGAGTGCTACTTATCCCCGATAGTGAGAGTGCTACTATCCCTTATAGTGAGAGTGCTACTTATCCCCTATAGTGAGAGTGCTACTTATCCCTTATAGCGAGAGTGGTACTTATCACTCCTATAGTGAGCATGCTAAATATCCTGTATAGTGAGAGTGGTATTTAGCCCCCTATAGTGAGAGTGCTACTTATCCCCTATAGTGAGAGTGCTACTTATCCCCTATAGTGAGAGTGCTACTTATCAAACCTATAGTGAGAGTGCTACATTTCCCCTATAGTGAGAGTGCTACTTATCCCTTATAGTGAGAGTGCTACTTATCCCCTATATTGAGAGTGCCACTCATCACCCATATATTGAGAGTGCTACTTATCTGCTATAGTAAGTGTGCTACTCATCACCCTATAGTGAGAGTGCTACTTATCCCCTGTAGTGAGAGTACTACTTATCTCCTATATTGAGAGTGCTACTCATCACCCATATCGTGAGATTGCTACTCATTCCTTATAGTGAGAGTGCTACTTATCCCTTATAGTGATAGTTCTACTTATCACCTATATAGTGAGAGTGCTACTCATCCCCAAGAGTTGGAGTGCTACTTATAACCCATACAGAGATAGTGCTACTTATAACCCCTATATTTAGGGTGCTACTTATCCACTATAGTAAGAGTGCTACTTATCACCCATATAGTGAGAGTGCTACTTATCCCCAAGAGTTAGAGTGCTACTTATCACATCTATAGTGAGAGTGCTAATTATCCCCAAGAGTTAGAGTGCTACTTAAACTCTATAAGGAGAGTTCTACTTATCACCCCTATAGTGTGAGTGCTACTTATCCCCTATATTGAAAGTGATACTTATCTGCTATAGTAAGAGTGCTACTCATCCCCTATAGCGAGAGTGCTACTCATCACCCCCATAGTGAGAGTGCCACATATCCCCTATAGAGAGAGTGCTACTCATTCCCTATAGTGAGAGTGATACTTATCCCCTATGGTAAGAGTGCTACTTAACCCCTATAGTGAGAGTACTATTTATCCCATATAGTGAGAGTGCTGCTTCTCACCCCTATAGTGAGAGTGCTACACATCCCCTATAGTGAGAGAGCTACTTATCCCCTATAGTGAGAGTGCTACTTATCCCCTGTATTGAGAGAGCTACTTAGCCCCCTATAGTAAGAGTGCTTCTCATCCCCCTATATTAAGAGTGCTACTTATCACCCTATTTTGAGAGTGCTACTTATCCCCTATAATAAGAGTGCTACTTATCACCCCTATAGTGAGAGTTCTACTTATCCCCTATAGTGAGAGTGCTACTTATCCCCTACAGTGAGCATGCTACTTATCACCCCTATAGTGAGAGTGCGACATATCCCCTGTAGTGAGAGTGGTACTTATCACCCCTATAGTGAGAGTGCTACTTATATCCTATATTAAGAGTGCTACTCATCACCCATATAGTGAGAGTGCTACTCATCCCCTATAGTGAGAGTGCTACTTATCACCCATATAGTGAGAGTGCTACATATCACCCATATAGTGAGAGTTCTACTTATCCCCTATAGTGAGAGTGCTACCTATCCCCTATAGTGAGCATGCTACTTATCACCCCTATAGTGAGAGTGCGACATATCCCCTGTAGTGAGAGTGGTACTTAGCCCCCTATAGTGAGAGTGTTTCTCATCCCCCTATATTGAGAGTGCTACTTATCACCCTATATTAAGAGTGCTACGTATCCCCTGTAGTGAGAGTGGTACTTCTCCCCTATAATATGAGTGCTACTTATCCCCTATATTGAGAGTGCTACTCAACACCCATATAGTGAGAATTATACTCATCCCCTCCCCTGTAGTGAGAGTGGTACTTCTCCCCTATAATATGAGTGCTACATATCCCCTATATTGAGAGTGCTACTCAACACCCATATAGTGAGAATTATACTTATCCCCTATAGTGAGAGTGCTAATTATCCCTTATAGTGAGAGTGCTACTTATCACCCTTATAATGAGAGTGCTTTTTATCACCCCTATAGTGAGAGTGCTACTTATCCCCCATAGTGAGATTGCTACATATCAGCTATAGTGAGAGTGCTACTTATCCCCTATATTGAGAGTGCCACTCATTGTCCATTAATTGAGAGTGCTAATTATCTGCTATAGTAAGAGTGGTACTTATCACCCCTATAGTGAGAGTGCTACTTATCCCCTATATTAAGAGTGCTACTCATCACCCATATAGTGAGAGTGCTACTCATCCCCTATAGTGAGAGTGCTAATTATCCCTTATAGTGAGAGTGCTACTTATCACCCATATAGTGAGAGTGCTACATATCACCCATATAGTGAGAGTGCTACTAATCCCCTATAGTGGGAGTGTTACTTATCACCCATATAGTGAGAGTGCTACTTATCCCCAAGAGTTAGAGTGCTACTAATCCCCCTATAGTGGGAGTGCTATTTATCACCCATATAGTGCGTGTGCTACTTATCCCCAAGAGTTAGAGTTCTACTTATCACCCCTATAGTGAGAGTGCTACTTATTACCCTTATAATGAGAGTGCTACCTATCACCCCTATAGTGAGAGTGCTTTTTATCACCCCTATAGTGAGAGTGCTACTTATCCCCGCTGTGTTTAACCCAATTCCATTGACATGGATGAAAGTACATCTAGTCCCTGGTCTGGCTGGATCATTCCTGTCCTCCCATCAGTCCTAGACCAATAAGTAGAGGCACTCAAGGGGACTGGGAACATTGGGACAAGGAACACATACAAAAAGCCACCTTATTCCCTGTGTAGTGCACTACAATTGAGTAGGACCCAGCATAGAGTAACCTCATAGGGAAAAGTGTGCCTTGTTGGACGCAGCATAGGACAGTGCCTGGCAGAGTATTATTATCTCTTTCCACCAGACTTTGGTTGTCTGGCATGGAAACAGTGCAGACTTCAGAGGGTAATGCTTCTGCCTGCTCTGGTTTTAGATCACCCTCTCCAACCTTTACAACCACTGTCTAACAGGAGGATAATTGGCTGCCATTTTGGCGATGACGAGATATTTTTTCAGGGATTTGGGTGTTGTGCAGGATACTTGCATAAATGTTGGATCCCTCAATCACATACCCAATGTTGGGGCTGACAGAACAAACTACAGTAATAATAGTATGGAATTACTGTTTTTCCATGTAATTTGTATAGGCTTGTTCTCTATCTGAAGAAAAATCAAATTGTTTAAATACTGTATCAGAAACATATTTGGGATTTGGGGATTCTAAAAAAATAAAAAAATAAATGTAATTCTAATGAAGAATATAAAATCTTAACACATGTCTGTCAATACGGAAGAAACCTGACACTACTGAATACGCAGTAGGCCTGTGATGACAGCCTCTCACTGAAATCTCTGCAAAAGAAATTATTCTGATTAAACTTCACAGTTATTTTTTTTTCGGTGGCTCCCTTTGGGGTATTATACTTTATGATTCTGCTCATTAATCCCAGAAAAATCTTTTTTTCACTAAAACTAAAACCTGGCAGACGGGTGTTATCAGTGAGGTTGTTAATCGTAATTATATTGTTCAAATTTTTTGGCTTTGAAGTGTGCAAACATTGCAACTTGTTTTTGTTTTACCTCAGATTGAGTGATGTGTGAATGTCTCATTGTCAGCAGGTAATCGTGCAGGATGTATCTGACTGCTCATGTCTCAACAATCATTTCAGATCTGGGGTCTGTTAAGCAACACAAACCACTTTGGAAAAAATGTGTGTGTTTGTGTTATAGTGATATATTACATTTACATTTAAGGCAGTCAGATGGCTCAGTGGTTAGGGAGTCAGACATGTAGTCGGAAGGTTGCAATGGAATTATGTATTAAATTGACACATTTATCTGACTCTTAAAGTCAGGTCCATATATATTTGGACATTGACTAAGTTATCATTATTACAGCTGTATACTACAGCATATTGTAGTTGGATGCGCAGCTGTTCTCTGGCCAGGTGTGTGTAATTCCCTCTACACATTTGCATTTAGAATATATTGTTGTTAACTGTCATTGTGTTAACTGTCCCTACCAGCGAAGCATTAGGCTGATATCGCAAAAACAGTAGGTTTGGCTATTTAGTACATTTTTCAAAAGAAAGAATGCATACGTAAGCCCAGGAACATGAAAAGGCCCAGAAGAACACCAAAAGCAAGTTGGCCAGAACAAGAAAACATTTTTAAAAAAAGAAACTCCCCAGGAGGTAGGCGTATTTGTGTCAAAGTCAACAATCAAGAGAAGAATAATTCAGAGGGTTTAGTACAAGATGTAAACTATTGGTAAGCCAGGAAACAGGAAGACCAAATTAAAGTTCACTAAAGACAATACAGTTTTGGAACAATGGTCCTATAGACCACTGTTGTCAAACCAGTTCCTCAAAGGGCCTAGTGTATTGGTTAGGATCTCACCTCACCTGGCAGTCTAGGTCTAATTTGGGTGCTAATTGAAGGGAAAGACCAAAAACTAGCATACACTAGGGCCTCTGTGGAACTGATTTAACACCTGGGCTATAGACAGAGGAGACAAAGATCCACTTGTGCCAGAATGGTGGGAAGATGGGAAGGAACTGCTCATGAAGCATAACGCCTCAACTGTGTAGTTATGGCATAGGCATGTACAGTATGCCTGCCAATGGAACTGGTTCCCATATATGTATTGATGTTAATGCTGACAAAAGCAGCATGAATTGACGTGTTTAGGGCTAGATTGTATATGTTCACATTCAGCCAAATGCCTGCAAAAATAATTGAATGTGCCTTCACATGTCAGCTGGACAATGACACAAAACACACTGGGAAAGCAACCCAATACCTTTTTTGAGCCAAAGAAGTGTTCAAGTCAATCATCTGACCTGAATGCATGCAATTGTGCATGCATTTCACTTGCTGACATTCAAAACTGCACTGCAAAAAAGGGGTGTCCAAATGCAAGATAAAAACACTAAATCTGAGGGAAAAGGTACTTAAAACAAGTGAAATTATCTTGCTGCATGGACAGATAATTTCACTTATTTTGAGTACCCCTCAATTCTTGAATTAAGATTGGTTGTGCTTGATTTAAGATTATAGTGTAAAATTTAACACTTAAAATAAGACAT
Source organism: Umbra pygmaea (assembly GCA_016801145.1). NCBI lineage: Eukaryota > Metazoa > Chordata > Actinopteri > Esociformes > Umbridae > Umbra > Umbra pygmaea. The sequence continues at coordinate 8,839 of JACXGM010020976.1, read as the reverse complement.
TCACTTATAAAACAAGATAAATTATCAAGCACTTCTAAATCTAAGTTCTTTTTATCTTTTTAAGTAATTTACTTAATTTTTAAGTAATTCAAATAATTTGCAGTGTAAATACAAAACAACCCCAAATAAAGGAGGATGTGAAGACAGCTGCAGTACATAAAGCATCACCAGGGAAGAATCCCAACATTTGATGAGGTCTATGGGTCCGGGGATGAAGGCAGTCACTGCAATTTAAGATGAAAGCAAATTAAATCTATAGAAGTGCCATTCCAATGCAAATAAATGTAGCTGAATGGTCAGAGCGGCAGCCATTTTTACGTGTACCATTCCATTGCAAAGATCTAGCGCCCTACCTCCGCATTAAACCGATTTGCGTGTTGTTACCGTGACAATTAACGATAGTCCCCATTTTTTTGTGTACTAATCGAATGACCACGCCAAACAGTTTAATAAGGCTTCTATAGATTTAATTTCTATGGATGAAAGTCTACACTTAAAGCAAATCCTGATAGTTTCCCTTACAATCCATTGTGGCCAATACAGAGCAAATATTAATGACAGTTGTGTCCAAGTATGTTTGGGTCCTGACTGTATATCTAAAGCAACTAAGTAACACATGCATAGATATGTGTAGGGTGGGGTCATCAGGAATCAAACCGGCAACCTTTGATACAGCTGCTGAACGAGCCACTCAGGACTAATATCTATGATCTCCTCCTTAGATGTGGGGAAATTGTTCTTTCCGTGTGCTAGACTTTGGATAACTCAATTGCTTTCTGGAACTTCTCTAAACCTATGCTTGCCTTGACAACATTTGAAGAAACAAAGATTGTTGTGAACCAGTGGTGTCATGCATCATTCAGTAACAACATTAATGCCCAAAGAAGACTTCAAACAAATTAAATCAGATAAGAGGCAGCCAGGTTTGTTTATCCTGTTCACCCGTTCAAGCCAGCTGACACCCACATTTATCCTTTGTAGTGGAATAACTTTGACTTATTTTTGTTCATGCACTGAGGACACATTTTTACCACAAAGACAAAAAACATTAAAAAAATGCCAATAGTTTTTTCTTGACCTTTTATATACATGAAGCTTAGTGCAAACAAGCACATCTACGAATTGTGCAAACGGAGGAAGCAGCATGTAAACAGTAAGACCTGGACATGCTCAGATAAATGTAATCATTTGTTCCAGCACAAAAGATTTGTCATTTCAAAGGAGGGTGTTTCAGGACTTGCAAGCAGCTCTGAGCAGTATTGGAACACAAATTGTGTTTTGCTTCCCTCAGACACATGAGTCCATCCTAGAATAGTGTTTTTGTTTTAGTTTTAGAGATGAATTTCATAGGCTTACTGTTAAGGTCCCAAAAAAACGATGAAAGTATCGTCCCTCTTCAGTCTTCATTCCCCACATTGGCTGTGAAGATTTCGAAGCAATACAATATGATAAAAACATTTGCAACATGATTCTATGTTAATGATGCTGTAATTTATTTACTTTGCATATCTAATCAAACAATTGACCAATCATTCAAGCCCAGGTGTGTGTGCTTCTTGATCAGCTTTCTGAACACATTTGATCTGATTCTGTTTCTCTGAGGTAAACCATGAACATTTTCTAGTTTAGAAATGCAGACCACATATTTGTAGATATCCTTCATGTTACTGTAGTTGCGCAGCAACTAGAACTTGTAGTCAAGTCAGAACTTGTAGTGTTATCAAATCTTTTAACGTTGGTACTTTTCACTTGTTTCATTTTTGATTTGTCTCAATAAAAGCATTATCAAGACCTACAAAACAAATCTTCATTTTACAATGTAGAATTTTGTACTCCACAATTTACATCTACTGTAGCTGCAGTATTTTGTTTCTAGCACTTCAACAGGTACACCTTGCGTGCACTGGGTTTCCCTTCAGAACTGACATAATTCTTTGTTGCATAGATTCAACAAGGTGATGGAAAATATCCTCAGACTTGTTGGTCCATATTGACATTATGGTGCAACTCACAGTTGCTGCAGATTTGTCGACTGCATATTCATGGTGCTTATTTCCTGTTCCAACACATCCCAAACGTGCTCACTTGGATTGACAGCTGGTGATTGTGGGGGACATTTGAGTACAGTGAACCTATTGCCATGTTCAAGAAACCAGTTTGAGATGTGAGCTTTGTTACAAGGCACATTATCCTGCTGGAAGTAGGCATTAGAAAATGGGTACACTGTGGTCATAAAGGGACGGACATAGTCAGCAATAATACTCAGGTAGGCAATGCCATTCAAACAATACTTAATTGGTACTAAGGGGCCCAAAGTGTGCCAAGAAAATATCTACCAGACTATTACACTACAACCACCAGCCTGAACTGTTGATGGTCTAACCATTAGCCATAAGAGAGCTGAACTGGTATATATCTGGACTTCACATTGTCCTGCACTGACCTCACCTCTAGAATTTGCTGATGCTATTGCACAGTCTCTGTTAGTTATACTGTCATTATTTAACATATCTGAAACCCCCTATATCTGGTATCCTGTTATAATTATATTGTAGCAGGTAATGCAGACAACTGTTTATTGTATATTGTTGCAACCTTCATCCATCACAGCATTAGCCCTTGTCTTATTTATATTTTTATTTAGCTATTTCTATATCTTATTACTAATTGAATTACACTGCTAAAAAGCTCAGATGCAATTCACTGTAAGGGGGACACCTATATACTGTACGTTTACATGTTAGTCATTTAGCAGACTCTCTGGCAACCTACAAGGACATGCCCCTTGAGCAACATAGGATAAAATCATAGAAATGGAATGGATAGAACGGCCATTCCAATTAAAATCAATGTAGCAGAATGGTCAGAGCAGCAGCCATTTTCATGTGTACTATTCCATTGCAAAGATGGAGCGGCCTACTTCCGCATTAAACCGATTCAAGTGGAGTCACTTTGACTACTAACAACAATTGCGATTATGGCCTTTCTATCCATTCTATTGCTATGGGTAAAATGCTTTGCTCAAGGACAAAATTACTTTTGGCATAGTCTCGATTCGTAACAGCAACCTTCCGATCACAATTCTGACTCCCTAAAAACTGAGCCATCTGACGGCCACATGTTAAATACTTTTGATTTGTTTGTCTGTTTCATGGGCATTCTCTCATGCAGATGTGCACAGTTACATATACAATCACTTGCCCCATAGTCTTTTAGCCTTAACTGTTGATACAAGGCACGATGGATCCATGCTTTCATGTTGGTTACGCCAAATTCTGACCCAGTTCCATCTGAATGTCACAGCAGATATCAAGATTCATCAGACCAGGCCACATTTTTCCAATCTTCTATTGTCAGATTTTGGTTGGCCCATGCAAAGTTTAGCCTCAATTTCCTGTTCTTTCATGATAGGAGTGGCACCCGGTGTGTTTATTTGAGTTACTGTTGCATCTCTATCAGCTCGAATCAGTCTATCAGCCTATAGAAATAGAATGGATAGAAATGGTTGCCGCTCTGACCATTTCTGCTACATTGAATTGAATTGGAATGTCCTTTCTATCCATTCCATTTCTATGGTTTGGCCATTCCCATCTGACCTCTGCCATCAACAATGGCAAAAACCATGCCACGTTCAAATTCACAGAAATCACATTTCTTCCCCATTGTGATGCTTGGTTTGAATTTCAGAAGATCGTCTTCACCATGCTATGCACCTAAATTCATTGATTTGCTGCCACATGATTGGCCGATTAGATATTTGCGTTAGCAAGCAATTGAACAGATGTACTTTATGAAGTGGCCGGTGAGTGAATGTCATCTATCTAAAAAGTTTAAAATGTTTTATGTCATTACGAAAGGTGAAGCAGTTTAATTTTAAATAATATATGCATTCTCTTCAACAAATCAACAGATGATGCCATAGCAAATGCCCCATCATATTGCGCTCTGCCTCCTAAAGTAAATGAAAATACTGTTCATCACAACTCAACATTCACGACCATAGTTCCCTCTAACCTGGGGTTGCTGCCTTGGCATGAACGCCTCCCTGTGCAAATGGATACTCGACATCCTGACAGGCCACCACAAGTGGTGATAGTAGGCAACAGCCTTTCTGTCACACGGTCCCTCCACACATGTCCTCACCTCCCTTACTCGCTGCACACACACACACATCTGTTTGGCTGTGTACTGGTCAAACACCTCATCCAGGTTGCAGATTAAATGAAGGTATTAGGCATGGAAGAGGTCCGGTATCTGGCAGTGTGGTGCCAGGATAACTACCGCTCCCTCATTGTCATCAATACCAAGGTGCTAATCATCGAATACAGGACGTGAGGACCAGAGCACGCCCCCGTTCTCATAAGCGGGATCAAAGCGGAGCAGGTCGAGAACCTTCCTTGGATAAGTTCCATTGGTTTGAAAACTACAAGGATATAACATGATCTACACACAGACAAAATCCCATAGAACGCACGCCAACGACTATTCTCTCTCAGGAGGCTGAGATGATTTGGCACGAGCCATAGGATCACATCTTTCTATGGCTGCACCATTCACACCACTGCCTGGATCAGCAACACCACTGATTGGATCAGCAACACCACTGCACATGGTCTAACCATAAGTCAAAAGAGAGCTGAACTGGTATATACCTGGACTTGACATTGTCCTGCATTGACCTCACCTCTAGAATTTGCCAATGCTACTGCACAGTTTCTGTTAGTTATACTGTCAGTATTGTTTATATCTGACACCTTCTATATCTGGTATCCTGAAATAATGATATTGTACCAGGTACTGCAGACAACTGTTTATTGTATATATCCATCACAGCATTAACCCTTATTAATATATTTACTGAACTATTTCTATATCTTATTACTAATTTACTTGCACAGCTAAAAATCTCAGATGCAATTCACTGTAAAGAGCACACCTACATACTGTACGTTTACATGTTAGTCATTTAGTTATCTTCCTTGATCAGCTTAAGATGAAATCATAGAAATTAAGTGAATAGAACAGCCATTCGAATTCGAATCAATGCAGCAGAATGGACAGCACGGCAGCCATTTTTATGTGTACCATCCCATTGCAAATATGCAGCTGCCTACTTCCGCATTAAACCGATTTATGTGTTGTCACTGTGACCACTAACAACAATCATCATTTTGTTGTGTACTAATCTAACGACCACACCAAGCAGTTCAATGGACTTTCTATCCATTCTATTTCTATGGGTATTTTTGGGGTCTGTTTCAGGGCCATTCTCTCATGCAGATGTGCACAGTTACATATACAATCACTGCCCCCAACTCTTGGGATAAGAATAAGACAACCCTTTCTAGCTCCTCTACACTAATAACATACTCCAATTGGACAGACACCTTGTGTCAATGTCCCTGACTGGTCATTATGACCAGTGAATCCTACAGTCTGACAGTATTCCAATAATTAAGGCAGTGTGTAATGTTTGGTCAGTGAAACAAAGTCTGAAGGAGGATAGCTTAGAGACTTTGTGGCTCAGAGTCAAATGCCTAATAATGGACTTTTTTATTTATTCAACCAGGTAAGTTGGCTGAGATCAGGGTCTGATTGCAAGAACGAACTTGGGTAGGTCGCACAGAAGGACACTCTACATTGGATGATTGGTGTGTGTAAGTTAATATGCTGTTTACCATTGTTTGTCATATTTTTCATTCATATCTGAATGTCAGTGACAGTGGTCGTGCTATTGTTTTTCAACCACCTGGACTGCTGGGCTCAGCCACGCACACTTGTTTGAAGAGAGTTTAGGGCATCCATGTTCACAGATGATTGCCCGTTTGTTTTTCTGTGCTTTTGGAGCTGATGACTTATTGATTACAGCCTCGGTGGTGAATGGCTGTTTCATCTGGCAACTCACCAGGTCTCAGGGCTGTCTCTAATTGAAAACTAAAATGCACAGCCATATTGTCTCAGCTTTAATTCATGTACACTTTGAAGAGAGGGCGAGGAAGTCATTGTTGACAGTTTTCCTATGTGGCCAACGCCGCTCAATCTTATCAGTACACTCTAGTTCTCAAGGTGTATTGTCTGTTTTCCAATCCTTTTAGCTTGTCTGTCTGACTATTTTTCCTGGCATCAATAAACCTATACCAGAGTGGTAGCTCATTTCTCTCACTCAGACTCCCACTCAATATGGTGAATGTAGCCTATCAAACTGGTGACAGCCCCATATGAGAGAACTGAAAGGATTAAGTCTATCATGAAAACATGTGATGAGCCGTGGTATGTACCATTATTGTTTTCATGCTTGACGGTCACTATAGCAGTTGGACAGGATAGTTAGCAGAGTAGCTTGCTGATGGAAGATCACTGATGCTGATGGAAGATCACGTCCATGACAAATGAAGAAAAATCGGCGTCACAAAATCATAAACTTGCATTGCTGAACACACTTGTCCACCCAAATTGTAAGGAACAATTTAGACAAATGCTGTTGATCTACGCAATTATGATTAATACAAAAGTTTGCATGAGAATATTAGTAATTTCCTAATAATCCAGTTTACATGGACAAATCAGATATTAGGATAGGACTTTAATAATATGTATTTACATTGGTTCAAGCAACATTTGTTTTAAATAAAATGAAATGCTTAATAGGGATGCTTTCACTTCTGCTGCTGGCACATGCACAATTATTTATGCACCACCAGAACACATTTTTAGCTGTTTGGATTAGCATTATTTGAAAGATTGCTGAGAAAAACACAGAACTCGTGACCTTCGATATCAGTGAATAATGCCATACTTGGCCTACATTCTTATTATAGAATTATTAGTGTGCATATCAAGTAAAGAAATACCACCCCGGCTGGTGCCCTGATAAAAAATCAATCGAAGAGCCATCTTATAACACATTCAATGAGGCAGATTTCATTCTGGCATCCTGCTGTCAACACAACTTTTTCTCACAAACTGATTAGCACCTTGATACACATGCCTGAATACAGTTGTCTGTCTAAATGTAACCTGTGAAGGCACCTGTAAAACACTTTGTAGGTACTCAGGTGTTAATGATGCTCCAAATCTTGACATGACTCAATGATATGCATACATCTAATTACATTGGGTGAGGTGGTAACTTAAACTGACAGCCTGGCATGTTTAGTTATGTTCAATCACAATTTTTTTCTCTCTAGTGCTGTCAGTTAACATTCACTGTAGTCACTCGCTGAATCCATCTTTACAAGAAGTCTAAAGGGGTTTGGAATAACAATAGGTATAACAGTTTTCTCTCATACGGTAACTGCCATTTGCGGTTTAATTTTTGAATGAATTAGCCTTAAATTCATCTTGTACTGGAATTTTCCAAATATTAAATAAAAAATACAGCGCTAAACCACTCTTCCTGATCCACATTCAGAGGCCCATCAACATCACAACTTTGTAAAGTTTAGAGTGTTCCTTTTCGACAAGTAACAACTTTCAAGTAAACTTAGTTAGCAAATTAAGTTGTTGTCTGGCTGTTTTTTCACATTCCTTTCAACTCCCACATGGCATTCTTATAAGGCAGTGGCTCCGAGGTAATTGGTGAAGGATTTGCTTTGAAGATTACACCTTCGTATGCCGCATTGTCTGTCTGCTGAAATACTGTACATGGAATGGGTAAACCATCAGGCACATCCTGACACATAACAGCTACTGCAGCTGTATCATGTACTGTAGGCCGATCATTGTGGTGGAGAGGTGGAATAACAAATCCAACTCTTTTGTTGGGTGCTTTCATTTCAGAACATCTGACAAACTCGGTAGTACCACTGTTGAACAGGTTATTTCAGCAGCAAGCAAAGTTATCCTGTCAAGAAACAAAAGCCGGCATGAAATTATTTACCGCTTTCCAGTACTGCACATTGTTTTGCATCTTCCCTGAAAGGGATTCTCCAACTGTATTATAATTACACCATGTTTAAGAGGATAGAATATAATGTGTTAGAATATCATATTTAATGGGTTTATTTCACATATGCAGAAGTATACTTGACCATGCAGGGTTAATTTTGGCAGCCATATTATTCTTACTTCGTTTAACTTTTTATCAGTATCCAAAGACTAGACAAAAGCTGAAATGTATTTGGTCACTGAATTTGGATTCTGCAGATGATGGGATATAAGAGGTTAACTAAATTTACATGATCTCTAAGAAAGAATAAAAAGACTAAAATGAAACGAAAACGAAATAATCATCAATAGTCAAATAATCAATCAATAGTCATTTCAGATTTCTTTCAAATAAAAGTACAAATATTTGGGCAATCTTTTACTAACATCCTGTGCACAATCAGATAGCCTTGTCCAACCACATAAGACATGTTGTCCATAGTTATAGTAGACTGAAAAAAAGACTGAAATTACTAAAAAGCTGCCAATCTCAACACTGTAGTTGACTTAGGACTTTTAATACCTTGTTTCTTAGCAAGTTTCATATCTGTATTACACCAGAAAGGGATTGTATGTAATTTAATTACATTTTCCAGACCGAACAATTTTAAACAATTGTACCTGGTTTATTAAATGAGAAACGGGAATAGAGACCTGCACACTGGTGAAATAAGGACAAAGTCAGAAAGAGGAAGCTTTAAAATAAATACTAATTAATAACATTAAATCATGCCCAAAGAAAATGTGCATACTGCAAAAACAGAAAAGTCAAAAAATATTAAATCTCTATTACACCACACTCTATAAATCTCTACTACATCACTACAACATATATATTATACACTTTAACACCTCTATTACACCACACTCTATAAATCTCTACTAAATCAATACAACATATATATTATACACT
>JACXGM010020975.1:0-17507 GCA_016801145.1 Umbra pygmaea | reverse complement strand
TACGATGAAACTAATTTGTTTCATAAAGCTGTGTCGATGTTTGGTTTCACTTTCATTTTCACACACGTAAAGTCCACACCAACCAAAATATTGTCGCAGAAAATTTGTCGCAGACGTTTTCACTTTCTGTTTTCAATCAAGTAGCCTTGATGCAGTGTTTACCGAGTTGTCAAATTATAGAATGAAAACACTCGGTGACGATCTGGAACAAGGTTGTTGCTTACAGGAGGCCTATTGCAAATAAGGCCTATATTTCATTAACACAAAACAAAATGCTTGCTATGCGTTATGTTACTAACTATACAATAACTGCCGAGCGCTCCCATTTCATTGAAATTACCATTACGGTCCTCTCCGAAAATAAAATGCTTGTTGTCAATCACTATGTGTTGTTTTTAAGGTAACCTTATTTTATCGGCTATAATGCATCAGGAGCATGATGAATTATAGCCGATAAAATAATGCTTCCCAATACGATAGCGTTATACGTTTTTGTACATGAAAAAATGAAAGCGCAAGTTAATATCACAGTCACCATAAATGTTCAAGGCTTGTCATTTTAAATGAAGAACACATTGCAGATGCAAAACAGACAGCCGGTATATTTCTCCCCACCTTTCAAAACGAAGCGTCAGGCTCTGGTTGTGCGTGTCAACGCACCACGTGATTTAACTAATATAGGCTATATATACGTAAAAAATAAAAAATACTTCTTAACCGTTTAACTGATAGTATTAATCGGTCAAACGTTTTAGTTTCGGTTAACGGTTAAACGGTCAATATGAGCATCCCTAGAAGCAATGTAATTTAGTATGTAATGTAATTACATGTTCTATGTAGCCAATAGAAAGAAGTCTGAGGCCCGTAAAGCAGGCGGGGGTCCACTTCCACTTTCCCTCACCCCGGCTGAGTTGGCACTGTCCCTTAAAAGTCAACCTGTGGTCGATGGGATTCCAGGGGGCAGTTCATCAGACAAAGCTTCCAACACAAGTGGCTTAGTAAAATGTAGGTGTACCATATTAAAACTTACGATTTAATGATGTTTTCACTCTTTTATCAGTGTTTCTAATGAATAAAATCATCAGCTTTCACCATTTCAAACAGCATTGGAATGCATTTTACAGTCATTGTTTCACTTGTGCATTATGCATGGTTATTTTATTTTACTGCATATGCTTCAAATTTAGGAGAAAAGGGTCAACATACACAAGGCCATACTTGAAATTCAATTGCTAGAGCACCAGCTTAAGGTGGGAAACAGTATTTGAACATTAATGTGACATTGTGGTTGAATGGTATATAAAGCAATACATACAAATGTCTTTATTACATGAAATAGAGAAATAAATTAACAATAATCAAAACTTTATTGTTAACTGATTTTAATTAAAGTGATTTTGAAAAATCATGTCTGGTACCACCCTGACATCTCTTTCGTCTACTGGGTTTACTTGGGGTTCCTGGGCCATCTTCATCAAGAGAAGGGGGGCCCTCTCACCTCTCATGTTGTGAAAAACAACACAAGCAGTCTCTTTCATTGACTGAAAGAGCTTTGATGAAAATTTGGATTACACCAATGCACCCAATAACATTTGGGAACCCTTAAATTAAAAGTTATACAATGACAAACATTTTTTAATAATTGTGGCATTACACAGTATATGGATAGATTACGTAGTGACATGTAACTACAATCGTCTCTCATTAAATATCATAGAAAGTACAAACCTGCCACTCAGTGGAATTCCTCTTTAATAACTGTCACTGGTGTACGGCCAAAGAACTGCACAAAAGTGTGTAGGAACCGTTTGAGTGCAAGACATAGGTTACTGTACAAACAGCCCTACATACAGTTGCATTTCACATGCTCTGCATCGCCTATGCAATAGAAAAAAATACCCATCGCAAAAAAACGAAGGGCAATTATGCACAAAATGTGCTCTGTGTTAAATGCTGATCTGCGATGTGTCACGTTTTATATGTGTGGTTTTAAAACCTTTGTTAAATAAATTAACGAATCTTGTGTAAAACTGTAACGCTCCCGCAAATGTTCATTTGGATACGAAGCACATCGATATCTTATCACCCTCTCACGGCAGATAATACTATTTCGTATTATCTGTGCTTCGACATCCACTCATGTCATTTTCAAAAGGGCACGACATGCTCCGTCACCTCTCCGAAACAAACTAACTGTGGAACATAACCTGTGGCAACTTACATACCCTGAAAGTTACCTCCGTTTTTAGAACCGAAAGCTGAGGTTTTCTACTTACTTACCCTGAAATTTACCCATTTATGTCACATAGCCTGCTTTCTGGAATACTATGGAAGAATTAATTGGACTTTAATATTTGTAACCCACAGAAGACAATCTACAAATGTGTACAATAATGTGCAAATATTTCACTAACTGCAAATGTGTATTTTTACATTTGTGATGTGTAAAATCATATCCACAAACATACAGGGTGATGTGTACAACACAAAACTGTTTTTACACATTGGCAGATTACTTCCTGTGAATTTGTGGGTCATGTTACATTTGTAATTTCTTTTTACACATTTGTGGAATTTTGTCCAATGTGTACTGCGGAGATCTGTAAATAAACATATACACAAATATCTCATGATTTGCAAATACACAAAATTAAATCTGTACAAATATATTTTTATTTCACATACAAATTGTGATTTACGCATTTGTGGATCCATTTCTACACACAAAACAGTTTTTACACATTTGCAAATTACTTCCTGTGAATTTGTTGGTCACGTTACATGTGTAAGTTCCTTTTTACACATTTGTGGAATTTTGTCCAATGTGTAGAGATCTGTAAATAAACATATAATCAAATATTTCACAACCTAAAACATGTATTTTTACGTTTGTGTTGTGTAAAATCATATTCACAAAAATAATGTGTGATTTGTAAATACCCACAATTTAATCTGTACAAATATCTTTTATTTCACATAAAAAGTGTGATTTACGCTTTTGTGGATCCATTTCTACACAAAAAACTGTTTTTACACATTTGCGTATTGCTTCTGGGCAATTTGCAGGTCACGTGACATTTGCAACTCCCTTTTTACACATGTGTGGATTTTTGTCCATTCGGTCCCGCTGCGATCTGCAAAAACAGATTTGTATGGCATACGTGTGAGAGCAGTTAATTAGCCACACCAACAGGTGGCGGTAGCGACATTCTCTCCCATGAATTGAGCGGATATCGACTGCACAGTCTATGCCACTGCACTACCTCTAGGTGGTGGGCCGAACGCTACTATCTGCTTTAGTTTTTGAAATGATCGATCCTCGGCGATAGAGTAGCTGCTTTTTTTCACATAAACTAAATCATTTTTTTCTGAACACGTATCCGTTTGTTGGAAATGTCAACTCGATCATAGTTTTTTGAAAACTAAATTTACATTTAATAAATGAATTAGGCAAACGCGAGGGAATACTATTCATCTAACTAATAAAAAATGATTTCTATCGTCACGTGACTAAAGTCTGCCAATAATATTGCACATGCCATAACAGCGGAAGCATTTTCTATGGTGTAAAATATTGGAGAAATCACCATGAAATCTTCTCTAACGAAAACTACACACTCAAATATTTTCCAGCAGGAATCCTATCCGAAGTCGAGAAACATTAACAACGGCATCCAAGATTCCAGGTGTAATGTGGCTCAGGTAAATACTGCTGTTTATACCTGTCTTATAACGTTAATGGTAGCTTAGTGCATGAACTCTGTAAACCATTAATATAACATTATTCCATTTTATGTTTGTATTTACAGGTAACGCTACATTTGTTAGAAATTACATACAGATCCCAGAGAGGAAACATTTGTTTTGAGGAGATACAGACCTAACGTGTCAGCATGTAAACGTTAGTTAGATGCAATGTTAGCAGTGCATATTAACGTAAACGCAGTAATTTTATCAGGCTGTAGCGCCGGAAATTAGGATATAAAGATGATTACTAGACAGAGGTTAAAGTGGAAAAGATAACATTTATCATATAGGTTTGAATCTACTAGCTACGTCACCTAATAGCTAGTTATGGAAGAGGTAACATGTAACGTTATTAGCTAGTTACATAATATTACATAAACTACAGATAACCTAACGTTACTAGCTAGTCATGGAAGAGATACCATGTTTTAAGTAACATTACATTAAAATATTTATCCTAAATCTTATACATTTTATCATCAAACAACAAAGCAATTAAATCTAAATATATTTTACATTTCTCTTTCCACTTGCTAGAAAGTTGCCTATACTGATACCTAATTTGGGAAGTTCTCACAGTCCACACAAAGACACGTCTGTACATGGGAGCTCATTCAATTTGCATGTGTATCTCCCTTTGACACATTGTGTTTTTTTTACAGGAGCAGTACACAAGCTCCAAGATGCCGACAGGGGCTGGGGGAAGTGTCATACAGTCAATCCCAAAGAAGTATCCCTCTATCTTCGAACCATGGGCCATTGGTGGGGGAACATTTGGTTGACTCTTCATGTGGCCTAATGATTGTTTCCTGTGTCTGTCCTGGTGTCTGTCGATGAACATGGATTTCTTCCTCGACCCATGCTGTACCTCTTTAGATCTCTCATTGTCTCTGCCCTAGACTGCCATACTGTGTTGATGCTACACAAAACCTGTGTTCACAGTGCCCCCATTTCATCCACTGATCTCAGTACTGATAAAAAAATTAACTTACTGCAATAGGCCATGTACCTATGCTAGGTTTCAGGCTTGGTATTTATCAAATAATTTTGCGAGGCCTTTACAAAATACATTCTATTCATTGAAACACAGACAATGCTGTCGTCCCCTATTGTTTTTAGACCAAAAATGCTAGATCAATAGACATTTTGCTATAAAGAGGTGCCCATAAATTCTTAGTGAGAACTTTAGCGTTTTGGTATGCCCATCAAACGTTTCAGGTTAAATGGGACAATGTTGTATCTGCTCCATTCTGTGTCAGAAATGGAGTGCGGAAAGGAGGAATTTTGTCTCCTATTTTATTTAATGTTTATATGGATGAATTATCAAATCAGCTAAATAGATTAAAAACTGGCTGTCTTGTGGGCAATACTATTGTTAATCATCTTATTTATGTAGACAACCTTGCCCTGCTCAGTCCATATAGTGCTGGGCTGCAGCTGATGCTAAAGGTGTCCTCTCAGTATGGCTTTGATCATGATATAAAGTACAATGCTAAGAAAGGTAAAATAATGATAGTTAGAAGCGCTGAGGACGGGAAATCAACAAATCCAACCTTTTATTTGTCAGATAGTCCTAGCTGTGTGTGAGGAAATTAAATACCTAGTTCATGTCATATCCGATGACTGGACCGATGACAAAGACCTCTATCGACATTGCTGTACAATTTATTCTCAAGCTAATACGCTGATAAGGAAGTTCCCTATGTATTCTGACTCTGTGAAACGCTAACTATTTAGATCCTATGTCACACCGCTGTATACTGCCCAACTGTGGTGTAATTATAAGAAAAAGAGTATGCAGAGGCTCAAGGTAGCATACAATGATGCAATAAGGTTGCTGCTTCGAGTCCCTAGGTGGCATAGGGCCAGTCACTTGTTTGTTTCCACTAGAGTGCCAACTTGCGAGGCACTCTTAAGACAACTGATGTGGGGTTTTATGTGTTGCTTGGACAAGTCAGAGAATCACATAATTGAAGCCCTAGTCAGCCCTCTGAAAAGCTGCTATAGATATGTGTCCATATACAATTGGTACAATAGCCTATATATCCTATGGGCCAATATGCTATTTTTATGTCATGTGGATCCTTCTTTCATTTTTATATATACTATTTATAATCTATGATGTGATATATGGACCTGTGTCTGCAATAAAGTCTATTAAATTTCCATTCAGGTTGGTTGTTTAATACAGGACTATGCTTAATCTGTCTGTGAAATCGGCTTTCTTTTGTATTTAAATTCACCCACTCTAAAAGAACTTCGTACAAACTTGATCCAACTTGTTACTGAAAAGGGTATGATGTTTGTTGATGTACAGCTAGTAACATGCATACAACACTCCATATCCAAGATAAAGTGTCATAATATTTATGTTCGATACCGGTATATCAATATAGGCCTTACAATATAACATTACCGCTATGTCACTCCCGCCCCTTTTGGGGTCTTTGTCTGGCCGCCTGCGATTGGTTAGTATTTTTGATGACGTTTAAACTACAATCTGATTGGTTCAACTACTATAGCTGTCCTGCGAGATTGGTTTAGCTACTAGAGCTGTCCCGCGATTTGCCTAAGCAGATTGACAATCAAAATATACGTTTGTGAAAATATATGATCAAACCAGAGTTGCCAACAAATTTTGACTACATATAATTACTTAATGTCGTACATAAAACAATCGTATACTCTATCGATGGAGATCGATGAACAACACGAAAAACGGCTTTGGTCCACCGTCTTATAGATATCTTATGACACTCATGATGCTCTTTCAGGTTCTATGTGTGTGTCATAGACTGTGTGTGCTTACACCGCCACCTGCTGGTGTGGCTAATTAACTCCTCTCACACGTACGCCTTACAAATCTGTTTTTGCAGATCGCAGCGGGACCGAGTGGACAAAAATCCACACGTGTAAAAAGGGAGTTGCAAATGTCACGTGACCTGCAAATTGCCCGGAAGCAATATGCAAATGCGTAAAAACAGTTTTGTGTGTAGAAATGGATCCACAAAAGCGTAAATCACACTTTGTATGTGAAATAAATAGATATTTGTACAGATTAAATTGTGTGTATTTACAAATCACACATTATTTTTGTGAATATGATTTTACACAACACAAATGAAAAAATACATGTTTTAGGTTGTGAGATATTTGTTTATATGTTTATTTACAGATCTCTGCAGTACACATTGGACAAAATTCCACAAATGTGTAAAAAGGAACTTACAAATGTAACGTGACCAACAAATTCACAGGAAGTAATTTGCAAATGTGTAAAAACAGTTTTGTGTGTAGAAATGGATCCACAAATGTGTAAATCACAAATTGTATGTGAAATAAAAATATATTTGTACAGATTTAATTTTGTGTATTTGCAAATCATGAGATATTTGTGTATATGTTTATTTACAGATCTCCACAGTACACATTGGACAAAATTCCACAAATGTGTAAAAAGGAACTTACAAATGTAACATGACCCACAAATTCACAGGAAGTAATTTGCAAATGTGTAAAAAGAGTTTTGTGTTGTACACATCACCCTGTATTTTTGTGGATATGATTTTACACATCCCAAATGTAAAAATACACATTTGCAGATAGTGAAATATTTGCGCATTATTGTACACATTTGTAGATTGTCTTCTGTGGGTTACAAATATTAAAGTCCAATTAATTCTTCCATAGAATACCCACCAGATGAAATGCCATCACACAGTATGTCAATCCGTAAACTGTCATTCGGAAAACAGGTTTTCAGATAGTAGAGGTAATCAAAGTGCCATACAGCTGTGGCTAATGATTAAAATAGCGTATTTGAATGAACTGACATTTGGTTCAATTTGTCCTAAGTGTGCAGGGAAAGGGCTTAAAGGTAACACTGATTCGCAAAATCAAGGGTTCTCTAGCAATTGACTGTGTAACAGCCCTTGATTTGAAGAACACACGGAGAGTCTCGACTGATTCTCCACGGTTTATTTGTCACTCAGATTGCCGTATAGCACTGTGAAAACTAAAGAAAATATACAGAATAACATCAAACACTTATACATATTTATTTATATTAACTCATTCACCATAAAGGATAAATGCATTCAAAAACACCAATACATCACATGTAATCCTTTTAGCAGTTTACATATCTCACTCCGTTAAACACACCAATTACATCACATGTAATCCCTTTAGCAATTTACATACCTCACTCCGCTAACCAAGGGTGTTAGAACAAACATCTTTAATGTGTATCATTGGTTGTGTTGTATTAATTTGCCGTGTTCTCTTTTAGCCTCACTACTTGTTGCTAGCGTAATTGCTATGTTATTTTGCCGCGCTGTGCATTACTGTCGCGAGTATTGACCAAAGTAAAACAACAACCGGCAGGTCGTAAACTACCAAGGTTTCCCAATAGATGCGGTTAATACAGTAATTCGTGACGTAACCATTTTAAATAGAACAGAACTACAGTTCCAGAGGGGAGCATAATGATAGTGTTTAATTTATTGGTATGGTTTATCACATCAATATGCGGTCATTTACAGACTAGTAATTTGTGTATGTCTGCCTGTCTAGTCTGTACATTGTGTTTTACACATTAAACAAAACAAAACAGAACCAAATAATGAGTTACCTACATTTGTCCAAAGGAAACAATTTTACAAAACTTTTAGCAACATGTTTTCTGTAACTTTGTCCCATTTCCGTTTCACTGTTCAGGTCAGGTCCCTAATTTAGCCTGCTACCGACAGTATACATTATAGATAGTTGCTCTTGAAAAAATTTTATATTGTTTTGTTGTACAATTTTGTACTAGATTAGCAACAAACCAATTCTAACACTGCACACTCCAAACAGGAAATAAAGTTTGCCAGATACACAGGCACATGATCCAGCGTACTCTAATCACCCCAACGAGTGGCATTTTATCAGAATATAGCATATATCATCTGCTTAGAAATATAGGAAATATTGGTTAGGATAGAACACCAAAATGAAATCTGCTAAATAAAAGTATATTACATTAATTATGAATTTATCTTTGTCTTTGTTTGAAACAAATTGTAGGCTACACAATTATAATACACATTTTTATATGTTCTATAATGTCTGACACATTAAAAAAAGCTCAAACTTTTGGATAGTCATTATAAAAAGCGGACCCCAAAGCATTACGTTGGCGAGGCAAATGTAAAAAAATATCGAGGTGTGAGCTACAAGGTCTATGGTACATCACCGTTGTAAATATCCCATTAACATTGATTGAGTAAAAGGGCAAAAACTGGTCTACATTGACGACAGTGCCTTTTAATGACAAATTTGAGCGGCATGCCAAACAAGCACCAAAAGTTTCATTTTGATAGCATTTACTAAGGAAAACATATTGTAATCAAAATTATCCCAGTTAAATGGTAAACGTAAAGGTAAAGGTACTTTATTTGTCACATACAAATACATGTAGCGAAATTCATTCTCTGCATTTAACCCATCCCTCAAGGGAGCAGTGGGCAGCCATATACAGCGCCCGGGGACCAACTCCAGATTTAAGCCAGTGCCTTCGTCAGGGGAACTGACTGGAGAACCTAACCTGCATGTTTTTGATGCATTGGGCCCTATTATAACGATCTGAAACGCAAGTATCAAACGCGAAACACAAGTTACATTGTGGGAGGGTCCCGGAAGCTGCTGCTATTTTACCGGCAGGATAAATGATTCTTGCGCCCAACGCAAATCTAAAATGGGTTGGTCTGAAGTAGCTTCATTAGTCATAGGTGTGGTTTGGGCGTAACGTGAAATACACCAATCAGATCGTCATCTCACATTCCTTTTAAGAGCAGGCGCGCTTGTTCCATGGCGGATTGCTATTATAACGGCGATTTGCTATTGATTTTTCTTTTTCCAAAATGCAAATAAATAAATATCACAAGACATAGCCTACTTTCCGATGTTTTGGACTCACTCTCACTGAATCACGAGGTTATAAATGCATGGTAATATTTTTGCAATGTAGTCTAACATTAGAGTGAGATTAATCTGACAAAGATCTTCTGTCAAATAAGCTTTCCTCTCCCGTTCTGCATTTCTGGGCATTTAAGTTAAGTGCCAACGGCACATGCATTTCAACATCACGTCTCCTGAAGTCCTCTAATATTTCCTAATTAATGTCATCAACACATCCATGATTCATGGATTAATACATGCGTTTGTGTAAAAAGGCAATTGCGCTGGGTGTAATATAGGGCCCATTGAGTTATTGGCCAAAACACATAAACGTTGATTAAAGCGCCCCCTAATGGCCGATCTTCACCAAATTTGGTAGCACACATTGTAGTGGGACATTTAACAACAATCTCAAGTATTTTGATGATAGCATTTAATTTGGCAGCAGTATACTAAAGTTCATATTTTATAGCTAGCTACAAAAGTTTGTTAGTATGTCAATTGTGCATACTTTAACGTAGCAAAATGATTTTAATATTTTAATTAAAATATAAAAAAATATTTTTGGTCAGGTCTGTCTGGAGATGCTAGGTACACAGTTCCATGCAGATCGGTTGCACGGTCTAGGAGGAGTTCAAAAACGTTGGTTTGCACATTGCACAATATTATGAATTATCTTGTTATCAGAAATGGGCGTGTCCTATATCATCAGATTCAGCTTAGTTCAAGGTAAACTTGGGTATAAGGATTTCTATTGTGCAATGTCTAATGTGGGAGTTATAGGTAAAAACACGTTTGACATCAATATAGCACCACCTAGTGGTCCACATGTGTAATTTTTGGAATGTGAGTTCCAGTAGCCATTGTAGACCTACACTGTAAATTTGAAGTTACTCACATTAGTACAAGGGGTGGATCCAAAACTGGGTCGCAAAGGCCACACCCCAGGGGTGGCCTCAAGAGTGGCCCTAGATGGTAGCCTCAAAATTTGGTAAAAATCGGATGAGCCGTTGATGAGATATCATTTTTTTGTAGTTAATAGCGCCCAATAGTTGCCAATTTTCATAAAATGTGTTGGGGAGCCTCAGACGGTCATGTCAAACAACAATCTAAAGTTTTGCAATGATAGCTTTTTGTATGGCCAAAATATGGCAAGGTTGATGTTTACGTAGCTAGCTACACAAATTTGTTTGTCCGTAATTTATGCAATTTACATCCAATAAAAATTATTTTGATAACTTTTTGTCAGGTTGGTCTGGTGACCATACCTACCAACTTTCGTGCAGATCGGACCCACGGTCTAGGAGGAGTTAAAAAAGTATGTTTACGATAAATTACAATTTCCCATGCATAAAAGTACAGGCGGAAATAGGCGTGGCCTATATTTCAAGATTCAGCTGAACTCAGAGAACGCGTGGATATGTGTATCTTCACTGTGCGATGTACGGTTTGGGAGTTATGAGGCCAAACACGTTTGCTGTAGCGCCACCTAGTGGTCCAAACCTGTCCAAGGTCCTTGCAGTGATCTAGACCAGTCCTGAAAATGGCACCCCCACGACCATTTACGGTTTAGGCTGTAGTATCAGTTTTAATGGCGGAATAATAATAATAATCCTTAGGAAAACAATAGGTTTCCACAGCTCTGCTGGAGCTGTGAACCACGTTGCTTTGCAAACTACGGTTCCCAGCCCCTTCGAGCTTGGACCCCTAATAAGAATAATCCTTAGGAAAACAATATGGTTCCACAGCCCTGCTGGAGCTGTGAACCGCGTTGCTTTGCAACGACGGGCTTTGACCCCTAATAAGAATAATCCTTTGGAAAACAATATGGTTCCACAGCCCCGCTGGAGCTGTGAACTGCGTTGCTTTGCAACGACGGTTCCCAGCCCCTTCGGGCTTGGACCCCTAAATTACTTAGGAAAACAATAGGGTTCCACAGCCCTGCTGGAGCTGTGAACCGCGTTGCTTTGCAACGAAGGTTCCCAGGCCCTTCGGGCTTGGACCCCTAATTATCAATCAACTTTATAGGCCATGATTATAGTCTTCAATATTTCATTCTGTAATTACTGCATATTCAACTCTACACTTTTTCTATATTGTTTCTAAGATAATGTACAAATAACATCCAATGAAAAATACTTTAAGGTTGTGTCATTTATTATTCTCAAATGTTAATTTATTTCATAGAAACGATATAATCACATTATAAGCAGATTTACTCTTTGTAGCCTACTCTCTTAGCATGTATATATCCTTTGATATTATATATTTTTTCGTATTCTACTATTTAATAGGAAATGAGATAACATTTGGGATTGAATTTACAAAAAAGTGTTATAAACTGTTACATTTTATATCAGAGGAAGAATCAGATAAATCAATTTGAAATCTTTCTGAGAATTGCCGCTTCTGCTATAGGCCTATGAATGTATGAAAATATTCAGGTAAGCAAGGAAATATTGTATTACACCAGCTTAGATAGTAGTATGGCACTATAGGCTATGAACTTAGATTTTTTGTGTATTGATGTACTTTTATTATTATTTAGGTTGTTTGTGATTTTCTATTGGATTACAGTGTTATTTATTTGTTTATTCATATAATTAATTTGTTTTGAGCGAGGAAGACATGCTGTCAAGTCCGAAAATGTATAGATGGAATAACACAACACAGTGTGAGATGCAATCATTTCCTTCAAACCGTTCGCCAGCTATATTTTAATGTCCCTTTGTGGGGGTTTCATTTGCGTAGTTGTGCTCAATGGAAGCAATATAGCCTACCACGATCAGCAACACCGTGGACAGAGAGGGTGAGGAGGGGTGGAGGAGGGGCCATGAATATAGGCCTACCTGTGTTTTGATGATAAGGATACAAGACAATGCTTGGAAACAGACAAGTTTGCTGCACTCTCAGGCTATCATTCCTTAAAATAAGGTTTTACAAAATCCCATTTTAACATATCTAGGACAAACATGAGTATTAGGCTACTGAAATAAATTATAATAAGCTATATACTTCTAATAGATTCATTCTATTTTTTACATTATACATCAACAAAATAAAATATGTTCACACAATGCCTCTAATTCTCTTATCTCTAATTAGCAAACACAAAGACAATTGTGTGAGGTGAAATTGTTTTATTTTTAGTGTAATATATCCAGAATTAAAATGACATTTTGCCCAGGCTATATTCATGTTCATTTTCTACTGTTATAAACTAGGCTACGTTCAACAACAAAAAAAAAAATCTTCAAGTAATTGATCTGTTTTGAATGAAGAAGACACAATGTAAAGTTTGAATAATTGTGAATTTCTATTGGATTAAAAAGTTATTTATTTGCATCTGCTTGCTACAGCAACGCTGTGGCCCAGATCAAACAAGTCCTATAAGTCGGGTTTCTCAGTACCAGATTGTTTTTCTGACATTTAGTAAGAGGGTGTGTGAGTGGGTGGGGGAGGTGCTGTGTTTCAATTGCGCAAGCATGAACGATCATCTTCATCTGTCAATGGATCTCAACATGGCACTGAGTTGTTGAACTTTAACCTAGCCAGAGTACGGTTGTCATCCGGCCTGAAAACTGACCCAGGTCTAACCCAAGCCAGTCGGCCTGGTTCGATGTCACATAAATTTAATGAGCCGGCTGATAAAAAGCCCAATACATTTTTTTTGCTTATATTACTCAAATTAATTTGTAATGTAACAAAATAAGTAATTCAATAATATTTGTAATTAAATATATATATATATATATGATCAAATTATAGTACATGGTTAACTAAAGGTTTATGCTCTGTTGATGATGTTTCAACATGTTGGCAAAAAGGTTACACAAAGTCCTTGTGGGGGTTTCACATTAGCCTAATATACAATCAGTTCGTACAACACTGCGGACAGAGGGGGTGAGGGGGTGGAGAAGGGGCCATTAGGCTGACAATTAGCCTACACTCAAAGCACAAGAAGACAACGCTTGGAAACTGATGTTTGTTGCAGTCTAAGACACTTGGAAAAGTTTTGAAAGTTTTGTGAAAAACTGCATTGCTTGTTACAAACCACGACACAACATAACTATTAATGAGCAGCTGTTCCAAACAAAAGTTCAGTGCCGTTTTACTCAGTACATGGCAAAAAAATCAGACAAGTTTAGGATCAAATTTGAATGCTGTCAATAGCTGAATGGCAAATAACCTCAGACAAAAGATATTTAGCCCTGGCTAAGAATCAAATAAATAATGTGTATCTTGTCCTAAAATATTTTTAACTTTAGTCTTTGTAATATAGTGACTGGCTATCATGTGTTTTAGAATTGTCTGCATGCGATTATTTTACAACTATAAACGCTGCTTCTCATAATTCAACATTTTACCTAGGCTATACTCATGTTGTAGCAAAATAGGTAATTAAATAGCATTTGTATTATACGTAGGCTATTTATTTTTACCATTGCTACCATAATTTTGAAGTTTTAAAATTTTTATTATACATATTATACCTTTATTCATGTAATTCTACATGAGTCGGATATATTACAGTAACAAAATATGTGATGAAATAACATTTGGGATTTAATTTACAAAAAGTCTTCAATCGAGCCTCGCTTTTTTAAATCAACAATATTTATACAGAAAGTATGTAAAAAAAGTAGGCTATATCAAAATCCAGGAAACACAGGGAAAAATGAAAAACGCTGCTTGAACATGCAGAACCAAATAGACTTGAAAAGGAAAAAAATACATGTCTTCAATCGAGCCTCGCTTTTTACAAAAGCTGTACATATTTTAATATATATATTCACCTACACAGAAGAGGGTTTCAATGCATTTTAATGATAAAAAACTGTACATAGAACAATTCTAAAATCCACACTGTACTGGCTAAAATGTTCTCTATCGTTTTTGAATATAAAATATTACAAAAAATGTATATATAATGGGTGTTCCGAAACATATGCAGACCCCGAAACATATTTGCTCTGAATTTGTTAGTTGAAAATCTTTTTTAAACATTCAAATTCTATAGTGCCTATAAAATAATGAAAATACAACAGCATAAATATATGACATGTTGTAATTCAGGCTATTGTTTCCGATTAACATCCAACAATGAAACACATTTTAAAATAAATAAAACTGCACTTTCTGATTGCGCAGTCAGTTGAAAATCGTTTTTACTTTCTACATCATTAAAATAAAACAGAAAGAAAAGTATTAACTGGTTTATCTCTCAATTAATTAAATGTGGTGGATTTTCATTCTATAGAGGCAATATAATTCCATCAAAAACAACAAAAATCTCCATGTAATTAATCTGTTTTGAGACAGTTTTACTTACAAAAACACAATAGAGGTGATGCTCTTGATCACTGGATGCAGTGATGGCTTGGCTGGAGGCTGCAGAGGACAGAGAGGTTTTTAATGAGGGAGATTCATATGCTAATGATGCTGATGGGTGTCAGCAGTTGGCGGTTATAGGTAGTTTGGAAGGCCTGGTGGTTCTAGTGTTAAATCAGTTGATTAAATTGTCAGTCTGCAATCATTGTCTCTGCTTGTGATGGCAAAAAAAGCCAATTCCATGTTGTTCCTTCTGTGGACTGAAAATGGGTAGCTACACGAGTCAGTCGATGAAGGAGTCCTCCCGTCTCCTCTCTGCCAGACAACACAAAAGCAATTTGACAAACACATAACAGAACATAACAGACAAACAAGAAGCTCCAAGATGACCTTTTACATTTTATTCCTGACAGAATATTTTCAGTGCTTTGATGTAAGCATTAGATTTTCATCCCATTTCCAAATTCAACCTTTAATTCCCATTTATTTTTCAGGATAACTGGATAACATCCCAAAAATTTCTCGTTCCAAAGAACAGCCCTCCAATCTGAATTTCTTTAGGTATGTGCATAGCGTTCGAAGTGACCTGGTTGATCCGGCCGACCAACTCGGGGGCTACAGCACATTTTTGCCAATTTTATGGGAAGACCAGAACCAGTTACATTTTTGACTCATAAAATAATTCCCCATTTTGGTTCAATTTTCCCACTTCTGTTTCATTTTTATTAAAATTTCAACATCCTCCACCAATCCCTGCAAGGCAAGGCAGCATAGCATCATTTGATTCAGTGGTTAGTGTCCCTGTCAATTTTAATAACTCAGAATTTTTGCTTGGTCTGCTATTATCTCACTTTTAACTATAAGTCAGCCTGAGAAATGCTTTTAAATGCTATTCTCAATTGAAATCCTAAGTGTTAACAACATCTATTACTTGACCAAACTTAACTTTAGACCTGCCTGTTGTACTCTTTTTTGCCCAGTAGGTGGCACACCGCTGTTCATTTTACAGTTTTAAAGCATTGCAAATTGATTGTAATACCGTAACCTGTTCGACGCAAGGCATTATGGTTTAACATTTAAATCAATCGCAATTTCCCATCCATCATTACATTTCCAGTTTGATTGTCTTTCAGTAATTCTATACCTAACCCCAGAGCAGTCAATATCCCGGTGCTGCCTTTTCTATATATTAGAGCATGGTGGCCTAAACGCAAGTTACGTATAACACACAATACAAGTGGACAATCATTTACATTTCTTCAGGCTAAGGACAAAATTATTGTATCTCAATTTACCAATACCTCACAATGCATGATTTACTCTTAACCTATAGATTTTGTGGTGTAAATAATTACTAACTAGCAGACTTTCTGTTAATAAGTAACACTTCCCCGCTTTTTTCCACCAACCTTTGTCTTCCGTGCTCAGGTCAGAGGCCCTTGGCTTTTGGTTCCATCTCGCCATATGTTCTGAAACCCAATGCAAACTACCCCTGAAAACATCTTTGCTCTACTTCTGCTTTGTTAATAGAATTACGACCCAATCCTTTAACATCAATTATTTTGCACACTACAGATTTTCATTAAATCAACAGCCAAGGTATCCTGTTGTTGCTTCGCCATACAGAGATATTCCTTCACAGGCACGTCAACTCCGCCCGCTCAATCAGCTTATATAAATATTTAAAACCCCACAATGATCAAGTTAATGCCAATTTATTCCCCTAATTTTTAATCTCAATCATTTCCTACTTAGTCCCATGACAACAGTTTAGGCTCTAAATCCCTGGTGCAGACAGCCCTAGGCCGCAACATAGCCTACCATAAACAAAACAATCCTATTGTTCTTCGTTCTTCTTTCCAGTCTAACTCAATTTATGTGCCGTGTTTTCTCTAGCTCATCGTGACCTCACTCCACACTCTAATACAACTGAACGCGACCACCAACACGTTCGCAAAATTTTTTACCTTTCTCTACCTATCCCAATCTCTTCCAGCATCCCAACTTTTAATAAATGTTTCATACCCCATTGCACAATATAGTAAACCATTTAATTTACCCCAACTTCTCAGCACAATGAACGCAGCTCCATTTCCATCTCCCTCCCCTTAAAGCGGAGCTATGCAGTTTGGGCCATTTCTTCGCTGTTTTCACGCTTTTTGCTTGCAGATTTCTCCTTAGAGCTCCCCCTACAGCTTCGGAATAGATATATGGCAACACTGTCGTAAAAACTTTTCGGCGACTCCCCCCCCCCCCCTCCGGTCATGTACATTTGTTTTCAAAGAAGACAGTGAACGCACGGAGCCATGTCCACTGAGGTATGTAATGTATGATACAAGGCATAAACATTTTGAGATAGTGTACTGTTATCAAACGTAATCCGTCAATTTAGGGTTGAAAAACAAGAGACTAAGAAGTATTTCAGTTTGTTTCATTTATTTTAGCCTACCTCAATTGTAGACTAGATTAGGCAGTATTGAAATTGCATT
>JACXGM010020973.1:0-17507 GCA_016801145.1 Umbra pygmaea | reverse complement strand
TATCCTGTTGGAACTCTGTGCTGAGCTTGGGCCGGCTTTAGAACGTGAGACAGCAAGGAACCACGCGTTACCTGTCGCTTTGCAAGTTCTCACCACACTGGGCTTCCTCGCAACCGGCGCTTTTCAGAGAGAGCTGGCTTACCGGTCAGGCATTTCCCAACCATCTCTGAGCCGCGCCATGGCAGCTGTATGGAACGGTTTCATCCGTATGTCACCCAGGTACATAAAATTTCCCTTCACTGTTGGTAAGCAGGCCAACATTAAACTGCAATTCGCAACGATGAGCCGATTTCCAAATGTAATCGGAGCCATCGACTGCACACACATTGCTAAAAGGGCACCATAATGAATTTGCTTATGTGAACAGAAAACACTTCCACCACTCTATTAATGTGCAAGTGATCTGTGATGCGCAAATGTATTTGACAAATGTTGTCGCAAGCAGGGGCTGTGCAGGATGGCTGGCTTATTGGTAATAAATGTCATTTATGATCATTAGGCTATACAGTAAAATAAGGCAATGATCTTGTAATTGCATCTGAGTATGTGATTAATGTATACCCGTAGCTGACCGTGGTTACCCGTTGCAAACTTGGCTCCTCACCCCGCTCACAAACCCCCAAAATGAGCAAGAGCAGCGTTACAATGATGTACATATAGGGGGCTCAGTCAGTGGTGGAGCGGACCATACGGCAGCTGAAAGGCCGTTGGCGCTGCCTGATTTTGATGCGTTATGAACCTAGTGACAGTTTTCCACTCCGCCTACTTTTTTTCTCCTAATACCTAATGACAGGCCACGTTTCCTCGCCTTCACCTCTTTTGTTGGAACCTCGATCTCACAGTGTGTGAAAATTGTATTTTTTGCGTGTTTAGCCATTGTAATTCAGGCAAAGAAATGGCATATATAGGCTATCTGCATATTCATTTTTGGGAGGAGGCAAGGCGGGGTCAGTGGCTCGTTTACGTGCGTTCAATCTCAGGTTGATTGTGATTTATAAAGGAAAGGTGCGCAGGACCTAGCGTACGACCGGTTTTATACATGTGAATTTTTCTGTGCGTACATACTTTTCCAGTTTTGGCCGTACGCCATCTTCTGGTATGTAAGCTGCGCAATCTTTTATACATGAGGCCCCTGGTGTTTTCTGTATACCAGGTAGCAAGTTTCTTGTTGCAGATATGTTTAGTTTTTAGCAGTGAAACTGCATCCAGTTTCACAGGGTTAGGTGTAAATCTTAAGATAGATCATTCACAGATGTGTTAACTCTGACAATTGTCATGTGACAGTAAATGTACCATAATTAAATGGTGGTTTGAAATTCATAAATTATGATGAAAAACACTGAGATCCACAACATCTATTCCATGAGACAAAACAAGGTCCAACGTGTGACTATGGCAGTGTGTAGATGCTAAGACAAAACCCACTGAGTCAATTATTACTCTAAAAGCTGTTTGGAGAGGGTCATTTGAGTTCTCCATATGAATGTAAAAATCACCACAAATTATAATATTATCTGCCATGCCTACTACTAGGCCAGATATAAATTCAGAAAATTCATTAAGAAACACTGTGTATGGCCCGGGTGGCCTGTAGATAGTAGCTATAAAAAGAGATTGATTAAGCTGCATAGATTTCATGAGTAGAGCCTCAAAAGACACAAACCCAGCAATTATTTTAAGTGTAGGTGTAAGATCAGTGTCATAAATGATGGCGAAACCAACAGCTTTGCGAGATTCGCACCAGTGTAACCAGTAGGGATGTCACGAGAACCGATACTACCGAAACCTTCCGGTTCGAAAATGACAAAACACTGACGATGCCCATTTTTTTAAGTACCGTAGGCACCGTTAGCAAAGATGCCAGTGTTGGCAATACTGTAGCTAGCTAGCTTTGTCAGGGGAGGATCACTGAAAATAGCAGGAAAAATCAAAAGCAAACAAAAAGGGCTTCGCCTGCAGTTGCTAGGTAGTCTGCTTTGTTTGGCGGTGGATAATATACTTTTCAAATTTTTACACTTGTGGGTGCACCGTTCCCGGAGGTACTGCTGAGTTGATGCGTGGAGCAGACGGAGCAAGCCCTTTTCCCGAATCCCTGTTTGAAAAATCAATTTAATATATATATAGTTCCCCGGGGGGGAACGTATTCGATAGTAAACTGATAAGAACATATGATTCAAAGCTTTCATTATCCAATACAATACAGCCGTATGGGACCAATGCCCAATACATTACACACAATAATTCGCTCCAGTGTGAAGCTAGCTTCTTTAGGGAGCCAGTTTCTTTAGTGGATTTAGTGCCCCTAAACTATATTAGAATAGTGTGACATATTTACTAACTTATAATATTTTAATAAGAACATTTGCAATATGTATTGCTTAAATATATAATAAATACACAGAATCCTAAATGTGGATATCGCATAGATCACATAAGTCATTCGCAACTTACCCAAGACCATGTTGACTTGCTACTTTTGCTCTCCAAAAACCTTTTTGTTGTGAAAATAAAACATGTTTATCTTGTTAGCTGAATGGCTGCACAGCTATATCCACTGTTTTGTTTTGCACTGTTGTTGTTTTTGCACAGTACCTTTTGAAGAGCTGTCTGGAATGTGTCTGGGGAGTAGTTGTTGCACTATGAGCATTTATTGGACTTTATTATGTTGTTCTATGCTATATTGCACGTGTTTTTTATAGCTAGTTATGATATTTTTCAAGGGTTTTAATAAATGTTTCAAGTTCAAGTAGTTGGAATCTTAGAAAATCCTTTTTTTACCGTGGTATCGAAATCGGCATTGAGAATCGTGTAATTTTACTGGTATTGGCACCGACTACTGAATTTTTGGTATTGTGACACCCCTAGTAACCAGAAGGGGAGGCCTCAATAAGGGCAATAAACTCATCAGGCTTAAGACAGTTTTCACACAGCCCAATCATATCAAGTTTACGATCTATAATTAGTTAATCGACTATGATTGCCTTTGAAGTAAGGGCAAAAGGGTCTGGCTGCAGACCTCACCTGTCAGGCTGCTTTCGTTGCAGGCTCCAGTATCAGGCTGCCACCAGTGTCAGGACCGGAAATACCAAACTTTTTCAATAGTATCTGTCTGCAGCCTGCAAGACTTCAAGTCACGACCCTTCAAGTTACGCTCACTTCCGAAATTACCCCGAGAACAGTAAATAGCGTAGATATAACACATGTTACATGGAGTTAACAGCAAGGTTTCTGAGTGGTTAAGGTTAGGGTATGGGTGTGGGTAAGGCTTAGATCGAATTAACAGCAAGGTTTCTGAGTGGTTAAGGTTAGGGTAAGGGTTTGGGTAAGGCTTACATCGAATTAACGACACACAAAAAGTTAGTTATTTCTGGTCCTGACACTGGAGGCAGCCTGACACTGGAGCCTGCAATGGAAGCAGCCTGACACGTGAGGTCTGCAGCCAGACACCTCTCAGTAAGGGATCGAACATTTAGGTATCCCATTTTTAGGTTGAGTCTTTTTGATATTGTAATCTTTTTCCATTAATGACAGTAATGGTAGAGGGTTTTATTTTAGTAAGATTACTAAGGTGAACAACACTTTGTTTAGCTTTACTTAGGTTGAGGTACAGTCAGTCTCAATGTGGAAAACTGAACACACTTTACTGGCTATGGTAATGGTGGACTCCACTAAGCTAGCAGACTGGCTAATAGGCTGCAGCCTAACCTGCACCCTGTATCATGGTGAGGCTGTTGGAGATAGACTTCTGTCTAGGTTGGTAGATAAAAGAAGAGCACCATTCCAGCTAGGTTGGAGTCTGTCACTCTTCAGCAGGTTAAGCTTGACTCTTTGTCTGTGTGAGTCCCAAAACAATGGCCAATTATCTACAAATCTCCTGTGACAGGCAGATCTCTGTCTTCAGCCAGCGATGGAATTGTGTGAGTCTGCTGTAGATCTCGTCACTACCCTTAACTGGGAGGGGACCAAAGACATTTCCTCAATGCCGACATATCTTTCTAGCTAATTTACAAGCTGAAACGATGTTCTGCTTAGTAACATCAGACTTTTTCATCCTGACATTGTTTGTGCCAATGTGAATAATAATATCTCTGTACTCTCTAGCCTTGACCGTTTTTGATTTCGCTAGCACCAACCTCAGATTAGCCTCTACGTTGGTAGCCCTGGCCCCAGGTAAACACTGTATGATCGTTGCCTGATTCTTCAGTCTAATATTAAAGGTAATGGAGTCACAGATTACTAAGCTTTTGATTTTGTCATTGGTCCTGCTTAGACACGTCAGCTGCTCAATCCCCAAAAGAGACTGCTCAGGCCCTGAGTCAGAATCAAGTGGGGAAAAAACTAAAAACTTAACAATTGTGAAAGTAATCTGATTACTGTAAACAGGTTACTTTTAAGAAGTAACTTACTGAACTCTGGTTAACAAGGTAGTGTATATGACTAGCTTGTTCTTTTGATGGTATTTTTTATGACAGAACAGTAGGAGTCATAGCTTAGGGAGATAGGCATGTAGGGGGAGATCGAGAGAAAGGAAAAAGATAGCCGCTGAGCTGCGGAACAAATCCCCGTCGCCGGGGCCATGTGTCATCTAGAATCGGGAGCTACCAACTCTGGCACATGACTAGCTAATTCAACACAATAGAGTAGCACTAGCTCATGAATGAAGCAGTCAAGTGCTTGACAATCAGTAGACAGGTTGATTCAGATGTGCTACTGAAGCTTAAATATAGCTTGAGAATGACTGCAGAGGGTGATTTGCTAGGTTAACATAATAGAGTACAGTAAGTAGACACAAACTAGCTTGGTTAAAATAGCTAGGTCTAACAATTCTGCAATGCTTCATCACTTTCTGTTCTTAATCACTCAAAAGTATGAACAGTTTAAACCCTGCTATAACAAGCTTGCTCAGTTTCACTAATTGCCCCCTCGTATAATTATATTTTCAGCTTGCTGTGTTTGGAGCTTCACACTGTGAAGTCTCTTACCACTTTGCTGCTTTCGCTGTTCAGAACAAAGAAGTGTAGTGGCAGACACCACACGTTTTATTTGATTAAACCACTCACACAGAAATGAGCAAGTGGCTCGCATCAATAGTAAGAGAACTAACAACTGGATTTATTGGAAATATGAGAGCATGAATTTATTAACTTAACAAAATGACTGATCACACATCTTAATGAAGATTCTAAATGTATACTGATGAATTGAGCTCCTGGTTTTGAAATGTACGTATGGTATTGCTATAAAAAAAAAACTACATAGAAAACCAGCACATTTTCTGGCATTTCACACATTGGTTTTAGATTTGTCTTGAGAATCATTGTTTCCTTTTTGGACTCAGTAAGCATCCCTGGACATATACAAACATACCTAGACTAGTGCACTTTGTAATTTGTCAGTGGGCTCACTGGAAGCTGGACCAGGCAGCAGAGTGTTTAAAATGTACTGATTTCCTTAACTGCTGCTACCTAATATTTCCTCCTTATTGCTTCTGTGTTTGCTCGTTCCCCACTGCTCCACTGAACAAAAAAATGCCAGTCTCCTTTTCCCCTGTGCACCCACACACAGCCAACATCCAGAGCAGGTGTCACAGAGAAAGTGCCGCTTTTGTCCCTTCATCTCACACTCGAGAAAAATATAGGGATGGAACTAATCCATTGTTGAATTCATCTGGTGTAATTCTTTACAATAGATAGTTCAGTTGGCATAGTGGTAATACTCATAATAGCAGTAGTTAGTACTTAGTATTACAGTGTTGTTTGATCCATCTTCTGTCTGAAGAGCAATTACTTATCTTTAAGATGTTAGCCTTTTAGGCTATGGTTGATGGAATATGAAAGTGTTTTATCTAAAGGTTCCTAATGCCTACAAGGCTGCCAATTACGTTCGTTTATCTGCCAGAGTTTAACTTTCTCCCGATGAAGTTTTGCACAGTGTGTGATGTTTGTTCTCAGATTAATTTAAGCCTCGAAGCATACAGATCATTTGCACTTATTGTGACAAGTTCTATCACAAAGAATAAAAGCATTTACTTCGACCTGCACCATGTAACTTTTGATAACTACAAAAAAACAAAAACTATGTTTTAGGACCAGTAAACATTATGAACTAGTATATTGAAAATTGACATTTCACAATATTTAACTAGAAACAAATGCATTTTTTTGTGTTTTTTTGGAAATTGGTTATATTATTCTTGTGTTCAGTAATAACGTGTATATATTTAAAAGAAATCTACATAAAATTTGGGCCAACAGACCAAAAATTAATGGAACTTTACATAGTGCAGCTTTAAAGGACCATTACAGAGTAAATAAAACATTTTTAAAATAGTATTTAAAACGTTACCCTAGACTGATTAATGTCATATATGGTGCAAAACAGATGAGAGTACAGTTCAGGCGTTTCTGTTTCAGTTTACACTTGAAATATCACAAGGTCCAGAAATCTATACGAACTTTGAGCTTGCACCCTACAAGTCGCTTCAGTGACTTTGAATCTAGCGTAACTTAGTAAGCTACTAGCTAGTAATTATTTAATAGAACCTTTAACATTTACAACCAGTCACAATATAGTCTGAGAGCTATATGCTGTATCTTGTTTCAGTAGATACAGATTTAACCAAAATGATCTGAACTTTTATTGAAACTATCTCTAATGAGCAAATTTTGAAGCACCTTATAATATGCTATACATAATTTCTGTTGCTAACCAAACAACAACAACAATAATGTTAGCTGGAAATCAACATTAGCACTAATGAGAAAGGAAACTGCTAAACCCTGCCCCTATCCCTAAATTAACAAACCAAGCACTTGTAACTAAATGCAAGGAGTTTGCTGCATTTTTTTTTAAATAACAAAAACACCACCATTATTACTACAACAAATTGAAATGTCTCAAACAAACCTTGTAAAATTCACATTAAGACATTCAACAGCATTGCTACTGCCAACCTACAAAAGATTGTTGTTGTAAATCTACCACATTGCTATCGACCCTATCCCACTATCAACCCTATCTTGCTATTGACCCTATCCCGACCACTTTTCTGAAAAAAGTTTTAATAGTTTCTCATGCCCTGTTCTAAAAATTATAAATAAATCTCTCAAATCTGGGGCCTTCCCAAATGTGTACAAAGCTGCTGTTGGTAAAGCCACTTCTAAAGAAACCACAACTAGACTGAATTACTAAGCAACTATAGACCAATATCAAACATCCGATTTCTAAGTAAGGTGCTTGAGAATGCAGTTTTTCACCAAATCAAAATATTTCTAAGTTATAACAAAATTCTGAAAAAAGTTTCAGTCTGGTTTCAGAGCAAATCACAGCACAGAAACAGCTCAGACCAGAATAGTAAATGACTTGAGACTTAGCATGGACACAAAGAAAGTCTCAGTCCTGGCCCTCCTAAACCTAAGTGCAGCATTCAACACCATTGATCATGATAGATGATGAATCTCGAAAACTGGGTCATTCTCTCAAAGTGTCCTCAGATTGTTTCAAACCTACATTACAGGCAGATAATTATTTTTCAGCCTTGGTTGACTATATACCGGTATACGAGGAACATGATATACTATGCAGTGTTGCTCAAGGAAGCTGTTTTGCTCCACTACTTTTTTTCACTGTACATGCTTACATTAGGTGATGTCATCAGAGAACATAATGTTGATCTCCACAGTTATGACACACAGCTATACATTTCTGTTGAGCCAGATGACATAGACGCAGTAACCTCACTTTGTAGGTGTCTAATTGCCATAAAAAATTGGATGAGTGCAAAATTCCAAAAATTTAACGAGGATAGAACAGAAATCCTCTGAGTTGGCCCCAAAGTCAAAAAGGAGAAAATCAGCACAAGCCTTGGTAACCTGACTTCACTGATCAAACCTGAAGTAAGGAGCCTAGGTGTTATCATAGGTGACCAAAACCTCTTACTTTCACCTCAGAAATATTGCTAAAGTTTGACAGTTCATTACCTTCTTCTTCAGCCATTCAGAGGTGGACTTGCTGGTGTGTTCTGGATCATTAACCTGCTGCAGAACCAAAGTTTGCTTCAGCTTGAGGTCACGAACAGATGGCCGGATATTCTCCTTCAGGATTTTTTGGTTGACCATCACACTACCACCACCATATTTTAATGTTGGTATGATTTTTTCTGAAATGCAGTGTTACTTTTATGTCAGATGCAATGGGACACACACCTTCAGAAAAGTTGAACTTTTGTCTCGTCAGTATTGTCCCAAAAGTCTTAGGGATCATCAAGATGTTTTTTGGCAGAAATGAGACAAGCCTTAATGTTCTTTTTGCTCAGCAGTGGTATTTGTCTTGGAACTCTGCCATGCAGGGCATTTTTGCCCAGTCTCTTATGGTGGAGTCATGAACACTGACCTTAACTGAGGCAAGTGAGGCCTGCAGCTCTTTGGATGTTGTTGTGGGGTCTTTTATGACCTCTTGGATGAGTCATCGCTGCACTCTTGGGATAATTTTGGTCGGCCGGTCACTCCTGGGAAGGTTTACCACTTCCATGTTTTTGCCATTTGTGGAAAATGGCTCTCACTGTGGTTCGCTGGAGTCCCAAAGCTTTAGAAATGGCTTTATAACCTTTTCCAGAATGATGGACCTCAATTACTTCCTCATTTGTTTCTGAATGTCTTTGGGTCTCTGCATGATATCTAGCTTTTAAGAATCTTTTGGTCTACTTCACTTTGTCAGGCAAGTCCTATTTACTGAGGGTAGCACCTCGACTCAGTGAGGACACGTTAGAGAACCAGAATGGATTGATAGAATACAAAACTTAGAGTAAGCAGATATAGCAATGATTTGCTGAAGATCTCCACCGGAGATATTCTTAGGATAAATTTAGGAAGTCTCCGACAGAACTCGGTATAAAAGTAAAATACAACTCTTTAACCGGACAATGAAATACAAATTACATACCGAAAATAGATCACATTCCTGAATCCTGTTGCCCTTTGGCCTAACAAAACTATACAGTTTAATCTAAAAATCTACTCTACCACCCAGCTATGACAAATAGATTGTCAGGAGTATCGTTTATTATAAATACTACTAACACAACTACGGCAATAACTTGCCAGGAGCATCGCTTATGATAAGGACTTGTCAAAACCAAGAGATTTATCCTCTCCGATCAGGTGACACCCACTTTATTCCCTCTGCATAAGAAATGGGAATCTGTTAACTAGCCAGACTGGAAACAAAAGGACCGGTATCGACTAGGGGTGGAACGGTTTGGTTCATACCTCGGTTCAGACCGTTCGATTCCAGTTCGGTACAATGGAGGGAAAAGCAAAACAAAAATGCATTGCAGACTGCAATTTATTTTGTGCATGTCTCAGGCTGTAACACC
This sequence comes from Umbra pygmaea, assembly GCA_016801145.1. Taxonomy (NCBI): domain Eukaryota; kingdom Metazoa; phylum Chordata; class Actinopteri; order Esociformes; family Umbridae; genus Umbra; species Umbra pygmaea. Next base: position 8,134 of record JACXGM010020973.1, on the reverse strand, counting down.
TAGTGTCATAGTCTCTCCCCTGAGCTAGCACAACTGGGTGATGTCGTCAGATATCTGTTAGCATGTTACAGTAGATGCATTTCCACGCACATTCCCAACAACTGCTGAGCAACGCCGACACACAGACCTCGTCATATGCACCACTCTCGCCTGTAATACTGTAAATGACTGGGAAACTGAAGTTCACCCAAACTTGCGATCATAAAGAGGACGGAGGGTCCTCTAAAAATTATGGGTTGCCACCACACGCCATACTCGTCCTTAGTCCTGCTATCTGACTCACTGGACCTTCGACCTGACAAAAAAATTCATAGGCAGAGCTCGGCTTCTTAGCGTCAGAGCTAAGGCGGGGATACAGATTAGGTATCCCTAAAGAACCGGCGTATCTACCAGTAGTTCCGCATTACATTAATTTATTTGCATTGAAGTTTTTTGTTTTATACTGCATATTCTCCGTGTAAAATCATGCACTGAACCGTGGCGCCCATAACGTTTCGGTTCAATACGACGAGTACACCCATTTCAGTTCAATACGAATGAATGTACCGTTCCACTCCTAGTATCGACACATTTACATTAATTACATTATTCACAGACTTTAGGTCGCCAAACTGGAGCTAACAAAATAACATTTACCTGCTTCCCCCCAGTGAGAAAACTGTGTTTGTCACTGTTAACTCTGCGGAGAGAAGGCATGACATGTGCAAAACTTGTGATATATGTATAATAAAAACGTCCTTTCTGGGACTGTCAAGAAAACACCAACGTCATATTATTAGGTACAGTATGTGTTGGGTTACATTTGTTGAACCTGTTGTCTTCACCAATCGGGCAATAACTGTGTGTTCCAGTGAGGGGTTTGACCCCCCTTCTTCCAGGTTCCTTAACTCTTTCTCAGGTAGTCCTCAATAAGGTATGAGAGAAAGCCAGCCCTTAAGCCAACTGTTGAATATGCCATTATCAGTCCTGTAAACATTTTATTCCACTACAACTGTAGCTTACTGCTCTGTTTGATATGTTAAAAAAATGGTTGGGTAAATTCTCTGAACTGCCTCTCCTGTTTCTCACTTTCTGTCTTCAGTTCAAACACCTGTACACACAGACAGGTACAGTACATGCTGCTCCTAACTTGTAAAGGTTATAGATTTCTTAATATGCAAAATGGTTTTAATGTGATATCTGAAGGTAGAATGGAGTGTTTCATTGTTTACAACGGCTTATTTTTAGATTGTTTTGCTTTGTGAAGTCATGCCATACACAACGTTATCATGGTGGCCAGGGTTCCTGTCCTGGTCACAGCATTCCGGCTATGCTTGAGGGCCCTGTTTGTGGCAGTACAAATTGGTACATTGCTGTCCAGGGTAGATGGGTACGTAAGGAGTCAAACACCTCAATTACCTCATTGTGTTGCTCTCGAGCGGCACCTTGTGTTTATCATACTAGAGTGGTTCACGAAGTGTATGTCACTCGTGTGATTGGAATGTTGGAACTAGAACGCATCAGTGACGCAACAATGGCTGAATGGCCTGAGCACATTGCTTTTCACTGACAAACATGTTTTCATTGTGATCAGTATATTCTATGTAGTAGATATTTAATCATTAACAGATGTAGGGCATTTGGACATGACAAATTTGGAGGGGAGTAAAACAGGGGGACAATAGGAAGTAAAAATTCAGGCCATAATTTGTTTACTGAAAACCATTCCTATTAAATAAACTGTCCTACTGACTGAACTTCTACTGAGAATGATTCATTATCTAATAAGAATGACACAATCTCTAATGAGAATGACTCAGCTTGTAATATGAATAACACAATCTCTAATGAGAATGAAACAAGTCTAGTTGATCATGACTAATCATGATGTCTAACTGAAAACTACAAGTGTTCTGATAGGGCACTGTACAGTGCTTCATTAAGTCAGGAACACTTGCTTTGATGGAGGGGTGGATGTGGGATAGTAAATACTTTATATTCATTTTTAAATACAAGAAAAGTATTGTAATTTAAAATCACATAGATGTTGTATGCATCCAACGTAGTGCACTACATAGGTTATAGATTGCCATTTGTATTGAAAGGACAGGCTTACATGCTGCTTGTCTGCCTGCATCATTGCTTTGCCCTGTAGCCCAACATCTGCTCAGAGAGAGCAGGATGCATTTGAAGGATAATTAAAAGGACTAGCTTCTAACTAATCTCCCTCCCACCCATCGACCTCCCATGGCTAAGCAACATGCTACTGTCTCCAGTCTCCACAGCACCCAAGCAGGGCAGCAAGTAAAGGAATTAGAAAGGGCATAGAAAGGCTACTTTAAATGCAACCTAGACGTAGGGGTGTGACGGTTATTAAATTACCTTGAGACCGACGGGTATAGATGAAAACCGTCATTAATAAAATATACTTTTTTTATGTAATCAAAAAAGTGTTTAAATGCTAATTAAAATTAGTTTTACTAACAATCTGTGTTATAAATGGTCTACGTGTTTTCCAACTGTATTTGATTTTTTGAAAAATGGCATAACTGAGATTTGCAGATGCATGAAGCGCATTGGCCAATCTTTGGAACTGGGAGCAGTTGTGCTGTAGAAGTAATTAATTTGTAATTGGTTGTATCTGTTCATTTATTTATCAATTTTAAATTTGGAGAACTCACCTAGTAAACACAGCTAGGTACTTTACGATTTTAATTTTACACTCTTGCTTAAGATGTTTACTTTATTCACCTAGTGATTGGCAGCACGTGTAGATTCACTGGTTACTGTGGATGTAAACAAATAGTGTAATTCTCAGTTTTTTATTTTATTTTATTTTTCTTCCTATGTGTTCTCCCCACTGCTGTGATATTTATGTTGTTTATTGTGATGTGTTCTGCAGCACAGTATTTTGAATGTTTTTCATGTATTCAGTCCAATATTAGTGTGCAAGAAAAAAAAGGAAACGCACCAGGCCAAGAGGCCGCGGCTTCGTCTGAACTGCCCTTCCAAGAGGAGGCGTTGACAGGAAACAGAAACTTGACAAGGGGGCCAGTGTTTGCATTAGACTATCGTCTACCCCAGTGGTTCTCGAACCTCTCCTGGAGGCCCACAGCCATGCCAAATATTAGATGTATCACAGAGCTAGCACACCTGAATCACATTGTCAACTAATCATCAAGCCCTTACCTGCTTGAATCAGGTGAGCTAGTTCAGGGTTACAACAAAACTGAGATGTCAGTGGTCCCCAGGAGAGGTTTGAGAACAACTGGTCTACCCCATTCAGACCTGTTCTTCCTTTACCACTCCTGGCAAAGATTCAATCACTAGATAACAGAATGAACCACATGATGCTTCGTTTGACAGTGAAATAAGGGAAAGCTGTATGTAGTTTCCACTGAAAGGTGCCTACACTCTAACATCCCTAAAGCAGCGGTTTAGCTAAAGGCTAGCCTTCGTCCGTGCAGATTGCAGACAGTGACTCAAACACCTGCAAGACCAGATGAGGAGAACTGTGAGTTTATAAGAAAAGATGTTGATGCATGTACATTTCAATTAGCAACAAGTCACTTCTCTGTAGTAGAGCGTTTTGTGATAATGTGTCAGCCCCATTCCCTACAGACATAATTCAAGGTGGTTATTATCATAGCTGTTTACATCAACCAAAGTGCTACTGCTAACAAAGCACTCTGAGAGCTACAAACCAAACACCCTTAGGGCATTTTAACCACACCATCCTCAAGAAAGTCCTCCTGAAATGTACCTGCATTTCACTGTCCCTACAAGAGAAAATTATACATTGGAACATGGGTTTACACAAGTCTCCAACATTGGAATCTACAAGGCCTCTGGCCTTCTACTCGTTAAGATCAACACTTAAGCGCTGTTGCAACGAACAACAATTTAGCCATGAAAACAATACCACAAGCTGACGACCAGGTACTGTCGGTCAGAACAGCTGAGTGAACCCTTGAAAAGCTGATGTCTAAATGGCCTCCCTGGCCACGTACACCCTAGTTGGCCAATGTCTTCACAGGCTACTTTGTCTCAATAACTACTGCCACATCTCACTTATACCTGTCATCATGAAGTGCTTCGGGAGATTGGTCATTACTCACAGCAAGGACTCCATTTTACCCACACTGAACCCCCGTCAGTTTGCTTAAAATTAAGCTCATCACAAGGCCAAAGCAGAGGCTGAAGAACAGACAGGTGAAGGTATTACAATGGCCCACAAAGATGTGATCTCAATTCCACTATTTAAGTATTCATCAACAAGCATCGTCCAACCTGCAGCAAATCTGAGTGCAAGTAACTGGTGGCTCTACCAAACATTAAATCGTGGGGGTTGATTACTAATGGAAGCAACACATTTTAGATTGTTAAAATTTCCTTAAAATATTTCCCACTTTTTTGATGTACCATAACTGAAATTCTGTATCAAAGTTTCAAAGTCAATAATACCCAAATCAAGTCCTGTTTGTAATAGTCATAGTACAACAACAGTAAAAGATCATTTCTCAGGGGACAAAGGTAGTATTGCAAGGCAATAAACTGTAGATTAAGGGACATCAAAATTGTGATTTTGAATGGAAAAATGACTGCAACTGTTGGGGAAAATTAAGCAATATCATAACTGGTCCAGAACGGGCTCCCTTATTAAGGGACACTGACAAAAAAAGGTGCTTCACATTTTAGCATGGCTTTCCAATGGACACTTAACTGAATATTCCCTTCACATCACAGAGACATTGTTAAGACCATTGTTTGAAGTGGTGGTTTCATTAAGCTAAATATCATGCACTCTGCTGAACGAACCACACATGTACTGTAGGTAATGGAGAAGGTGGAATAGACCCGGATTAGGATCATGATGCATTGATTAAAAGGTTCAGGGGTTTATGATATTTGCAAATGTGCCTTGCAAAGAAATAAACAAATAACTACCGCTTGCATAGTTGCCATATAATTATAGAAGGGTATGGATGATGAATTGCAAAGAAATATGATTATGATCGTCAAAGCCCTACATTATGGACATAAATTATTTTACTGTACGCTACAAAATTCTTCAGAGAGAGGAAATTCTTTTCACATTATTCTTTTATCAGGGAACATGAGAAGCCTCGTACTCATTATCTCCCTTCAATTGAGTAGATATTTTAAGGATGATGAGCTGAGAACAGTCCTGGGATGTTTTGTAAAGTATAAATGTCTAAGTCTAGAGTCCTTGTCATTTGAGGTTACATTTTTAGGATATTGGACAGGACAAGTGTGTGACTATGCTGCTGCCCATTGACCTGTTGTGTTTGTGTGTATGCGTGCGCAAGTGTGGTCTGTAGCCTAAGGCCTGCTGCAGCCTCACAGCTCAGCCCTTTTGTCAGCCACCAGTCATGTGAATAAAAGCCCAGCATGGAGCGCCAGCTGTCCTTGCCCTGCCAAGTCATGTGCAAGTCACAGAGCAGCACAGCCACTTACAAGAGAAAGCAATAATATTTTTTGCGGAGTTAGTTAGTTAGTGGGAGAGGTTCTGAATGGCTTGTTTTGTTACTGGTTAGTGGGTGAGGAGGGGTGAAGAGAGGCTCAGGGGGACAGAGTAGCATTTGTCATTTTAATAGAAAACGCCACACTCCTTCTTTTGAAAAACAGTCGCCTCTGCATGTCACATTTTTGGTTCCTCTGAAATTAAAGGCTTTGGACTCCCACATTTGAAGTCAAATGCTAAAGAAAAGTCTCTTCACAGACATTGTTATGCTGTATGTCGTTGTCATCCAGTATTATTTGTTTAATAAGTAATTGCCTCATAGGAGTTAATGCAAATAATAATTTGACCTACTCGAAGATTTGCTTAATAGAACAATGTCAAGCTGGTATCTGTATTGTGTAATTTATGCTTGATAGCTGGGCATAATTGGCCTTTGTTGGAAAAACATAAGGGAGTCTGTGTGATTTGCAGCGTGGTGTCAACCTTAAGTCATACAATAATCACAATGCCTTTAACATTTTTGAAATTTGTGAAGCAACTAGTTATTAACAAAATAAAACCTATAACACATTTGCTATTATGGTGTGAGAATAATCTGTTGCTAAACTGAAAATGTGAAAAAGTAACAAGTAAAAGTAATTTGTTTGTGCCATTTTTGGCACAGAGGTAAGTGTCCTGTACAGAATGTACCTGACAAGATATTTGTACTTGAGCTCTTCAAATCAGAGAACCTATACAATAACACCTTCTTATTTGTTTGATTTCAAAACCTTTTCTATATAGAGAGAAATAGAAAAAAAATGATTCAGTCTCCCAAAATTTACAGAGGACACTTTTTAGGGTAAAGACTTCTATCATACTAAAGCATGTCTCTACACCAGGGATACAGTATGTCTGCAATGACATCACGTTTAAGAGAAAGGGCATTACTTTTCACTTACTAGAGCCCTGTAGGCCCTGGTTAGAAGTAGTGTGTCATTACAAACACAGCTTAAACCTCTGGTGCTGCGCTGTTTCTCTGGAGGAAGGAGGGGGCTGAACACAGATGTTCTATTCACTTTGACAGCGTGACATTGTGCAGTGGGTGGGCATGCTGTCTGGGAGCCAAGAGGAACTGAAATTTAAGAGACTCAGTCTAGTGACGGCTGGTACAGTGGCTGGACTTGACTACTTTGGCTTTCTGTCCCCCAAACCTCCCCATGTCTGTGGCTGAATGTTGGTTTGTCCGTCTGCGTGTCAAGACCACATCTTGTTATGAACAGAAATTTCCACTAGAAACCTGATGATTGCTTTTCCATAACAGAAATACACTGCCACAACTGCTACTACAGCCTCTGGGCTTGGTCTATTAACTTTACAAAAAGCAGCAATACATCACCTGTCTATGCTGACATTGTTTCACCAATTGCTTACCTTCACTTGACACATTTTTACATTTGGGGTTAGATAAGGAAATTACTTATTCATACTGTAGCAATAATGTGATATTTATGAAGAATGTCTTGAAAGAAGACAATTTCTTTGACAGCTACAGGCAGACATAATATATGTACAAGTCTGAATACAGGGAATGGCCCAAGTCTGCTTTTTATATTGTTGTTTACCATAACATATCAAAATTGTTGAAATGAATATAATATGATCAACTACGTTCAAGAAAGCGCTGTCGCATTGTTTGTGCTGCATGTTGTTACATTTGTCTAAAACATTGTGTTTGCATTGTGTTGTCTCCCACTAACAGCAAGTATTTTTCTGAGTATGAATGAACATACTTAGTGAAGAAAGGTGGTTCAGATACCAACGAGGAGTCTTTAAAGCAACCATTGAACCACGGCCAATTCGCTCAAGTTAATTACTGTGCTTACATTTGTTTCGCAGAACTCCCTAAAGAGCGTGAACAGGATCATTTGGGTCATGGTGTTTGTAGTAGCTGCTCTTACCAAGGCTAAGGACCCCCGTTCGGGTGCATTCACAGATCCACCACAGCAGCATGTAGCTCACCATGTGCACCAACGCCCACTACTCTTCCATCCCTCCTGCTCCCATGCTCCCACTCCTTCAATCTCCTTCTTTTTTCTCCCTCAATAACACTTTCAACGGCTTCAATTAACACATGACTCGACCTTTCTGCCCTGTGAAATCCCCTTGAGATAACTGAGGATTGTGTGGTTGCCTCTGCTCTTTCTCTGCTTCCGCTTGGACCCTGAGAGGAATGTGTTCCTCTGCAGCTGACGCTGGCTCTGTTCCAGAATGTTCTGGGGGTGGGGGTGGGGTGGGGGGGTGTCAGCGTGACGTAGTTGGCTAAGTTGCTGCTTCGCAGGAAAGTCATTATAGTCATGTGTATGAGCCTGACTATGGGTTCTCTGTAGGGCTGAAACGATTCCTCGAATAACTCGATTACAAAAATATGTCAAAACAAAATGACTTGACTCGAGTCTTCGTTTAATCAATGTTACCAACGTTGTATCGCTCACGGTGGTTCCGCACGGATGATTATTACTGCCGCACACCGGGCTCACGCTGCTAGCGACAATGACTCTGTCTATTTATTATATAAGCAATCCAGATTGCAAATGTAAATGGTCTTATTAAAATATTAGTAAGTAAATGTCACACTTTTCTAATAGAGTTTAGTGGCATATTTTCGAAATGTGCAATGTTTCCTTTGTT
>JACXGM010020972.1:5627-17586 GCA_016801145.1 Umbra pygmaea | reverse complement strand
TATATATATATATATATATATATATATATATATATATATATATATATATATATATATATATATATATATATATATATATATATATATATATATATATATATATATATATATATATATATATATATATGTATATGTGTGTGTGTATGTATACATACATACACACACGTGTGTGTGTGTGTGTGTGTATACATACACACACACATATACACACATATGTGTGTGTATGTATGTATCACATACATACACACACATACACATATACATATACACATATATATATACACACATACATATACACAAATACATATACACAAATATATATACATATACAGGTCCTTCTCAAGATATTAGCATAGGAATTTTGGGTTTTCATGAGCTGTATGCCAAAATCATCAGTATTAAAACAATAAATGACCTGAAATATTTCAGTTGGTGTGCAATGAATCTAAAATATATGAAAGTTTAATTTTTATCATTACATTAATGGAAAATAATGAACTTTATCACAATATGCTAATTTCTTGAGAAGGACCTGTAATAATATATATATATATATAAAATCGTTACAAACAACAGTATTTACACATTGTGAACTGTGCAGTAATCAGCTTCATTATTCACTTGTTTAGTAGGTTTATAAGCACAGCTTTTGTCTTGAAAGTGAAAATGCTCTGTAGAAAGGATAAGGATATTACAGCTATGGAAACATGAAGAGACCAGTGCAAATGTGTCTTAAATCAACCCCATTGAAAACCACTGGAAAGTGATCAAGAGGAAGATGGATGGTCACAAGCCATCAAACAAAACTGCTCTACTTCATTTATTACACCAGGAGTACAAAAACAAAAAATATTTTACCAGAACACATACCGATCAAAATTAAAATCAAAAACACTGTTAATTTTGCAGTGGTCTCTCAAATCTTTTTGAGCTGTATATTTTCTGATATCTGAGCATGCTGCAGTTGCATTATCAATGAGAACAATAATGTAAAACTACTGACAAGTAAATAAAAGCTTGAGGTGGGAGATTGGACAGTGGCACATACAAACACAGCACACACACACATCACACTTTAAAGGCAGCGCTTACCTCGTTCTGATCCGTTGGTTCCAAAATCTGTATCTGACATGCTGACGTTGTAGGCATAATCTGGGTAGGGAAAAGTAATAACACTAGTAATAAACATTTGCATTTCTTGATGATAAAATTTTATATTTTCAATAATTTAGTATTTGATGTATTCTGAGAAATTTTAATTTCCTGTAAAGATATTCAATTACTAATTTGATAACTAACCTAATATTGCATTATTTTATTACAATTGTGGCCAAATCAAATTAATCAAATGTTGACGTGAAAGAGACATTTAAACTAATTTTCCTCCCTTCCAAATTCCCACTAACCCTGCCATGTCGGTGAAGGGCGCTCACATGGTTCATCCAACCACATGTTGCCGAGCCAGACAATTATTTTCACACTGCTCATCCAACATGCGCAATCTGACCACAAGGAGTCACTTCAGAGCGACGTAGTTATGTAGATAATCTGATTTAATCAATCCCAAATTCTGGGCAGTGCCTCGTGCCGGGGGTTCCAGGCAAAATCAGAGAAGCCGTACTCGGGTTTTAAACCACTGACCAAGATGTAGCTTACCTTGCAAGGCAGCGACTTAGATCACTATGCAACATTGACCTCTGTAATATCCAACATTGGTACAATTGAAACAAACATATAAACTGAAGTCACACTGGGAAAGTACTGAGGTTTAGCAGTAAGCTGTCCAGGGACAGGGCTAAAAGGCTTAAATACACTTTTGTTTTTGCCCCCATTTATCATGAGCTGAACTCAAAGATCTAAGACGTTTCCTATGTACAAAAAAGGCCTCTCTCTCAAACATTGTTCCCAAATCTGTCTAAATCTGTGTTAGTGATTATTTCTGTGTTAGTGAGCATTTCTCCTTTGCCGAGAAAATCCATCTACCACACAGGTGTGGCATATCAAGATGCTGATTAGACAGCATCATTATTGCACAGGTGTGCCTTAGCCTGGCCACAATAAAAGGTCACTCTATCATGTGTGGTTTCATCACACAGCACAATGCCACAGATGTTGCAAGTTGATAGCGCGAAACTGACAACTCCCACGCAGTGATTTAAAGCCATAAAAAAGTGGATGCAGCACCACGGCCAGCTCCGCAGCTTACTGAATTGTTTGTGAGTCCTTAGGCTGCGGAGTTGGCCGTTTTGCTGAATCCACCTGTTGTGGCTATAAAACACTGCATCACTCAAAACTTGCAACATCTGTGGCATTGTGCTATGTGATGAAACTGCACATTTTAGAGTGGCCTTTTATTGTAGCCAGCCTTAGATAAATAGGCCTTTTGTGTACATAGAAAGTCTTAGATCTTTGAGTTCAGCTCATGATAAATGGGGGCAAAAATGGGGGCAAAAACAGAAGTGTTTAGAGTATGTCTTACTGTAGATGAATTTGCCCGTGTTAAAGAGAAAGTTGGACATCAGAACCCAGTAGACCACCATGGCACCGATGAGGGAAACCATGGAGAACAACAGGCTGGACCACTGGCCCAACTTCCCTAAGTAATAGTTACAAACGTCCGGGAACTCCCAGTCAGACGTGTCGATGTATGCTGTAAACACACAGACCAAGGTGTCAAAACATGTACACTACCTGCATACATTTTAGACCAAATATAAACACTGACAGGAAGCGTTTGTATGCTTGTAAAAGTATTACAATAAATAAATATCAACAATTAAGAAAAAAGTAACAAGACATTTGTGTTGTAATGGATATCTCATGAAATGGTTCAAAAACTATCAAAAAAGTCTGAAGAAACTGAGCAAGTTGAAGATAGAAAAACCAGTGGAAGATGTCTGTCTGATTAACAATAAATAAAATCCAGTGAATCGCTTGCTCAGCTACTGGCAAAAAAAGTATCTTTAAGCATGAAGAAGTATTATATTGGGAATCTCAGCGCCTTGGGTCAGAAAAATAACGAGGTCTGGCAAATCTTTACAACAGGACTACTTCAATTATAGTGTACCAAATTGCTTTAATTTCTTAACAAACACTTACTGTGTAGGTAAAAAAAAAACATGAAACCTCTAATATTACAGACAGGTCAATATCACCTCCCAGGAAAGAGTAAATTAAATCAATTGCCCCCACTACAGCCCCTGACCCCCCCACTATGCAACACAAACTTATGCCCTTGAGGACAAGTTGATCTTCAGCGTTGTGTCAATGGGCACACACTGGTCCTTCTTTAATATACATTATGCATTTTAGGCTGTGCTTTTTTGTGTTATAAAGCACTGCATAATGTAGGCTGATCATTCATTTTCATTTTTTATCAAGAAATACAGATTTCATAGCATAAGCATTTGTAAGCTGGTCTGATGGAAAGAGAAAGTAGTTCTGTTGTTACAGCTTGAATTCTACACATCAGCATTAAAATGAACTATGGCTGAAACATGTTACACAGAATGAGGCTATTGATGAAACAGTTAAACTACTCAGGCATTTCACCATGACATTGATAAGAGTTACAGACTACTCAGGCATTTCACCATGAGGACATTGATAAGAGTTCCAGACTACTCAGGCATTTCACCATGAGGCCATTGATAAGAGTTCCAGACTACTCAGGCATTTCACCATGAGGACATTGATAAGAGTTCCAGACTACTCAGGCATTTCACCATGAGGACATTGATAAGAGTTCCAGACTACTCAGGCATTTCACCATGAGGACATTGATAAGAGTTCCAGACTACTCAGGCATTTCACCATGAGGACATTGATAAGAGTTCCAGACTAATCAGGCATTTCACCATGAGGCCATTGATAAGAGTTCCAGACTACTCAGGCATTTCACCATGAGGTCATTGATAAGAGTTCCAGACTACTCAGGCATTTCACCATGAGGACATTGATATGAGTTCCAGACTACTCAGGCATTTCACCATGAGGACATTGATGAAACAGCTATAGGTAAGTTGCTGCTATGGGAGGCTGGGTCGACCACATTACAGTGACTCAGTAACCACATGAACCACTCTGTGAAAATATACCTATGTAATACATTTCTTGTGGGTATGATCTACAGACGTTTCTGAGTTGTAATGAAACTGGATGCAGCTGGATGCAGAACTAACTGTAACTGCTTTACAATGGAAACCGTTACAACGAGAAATGTACACTGGACGTTTTACCAGAAAACACAGTGTGTAGATTTTTGACCAAGCCTGAAGAATCTTTATATGAATTGGTATTTAATGCTCAATACAGGTGTGCATGTTTTTGACACGTAGCCAAGCAGACCAGTGTATTTAACCACGAAGCGGACACACATCCAACACATTTTATTGATTAAAACAAAGTTCCAAAAAAAAAGATGGTTGACCAAAGAAAATCATAATTAAATCCATTTCAATCACAGTTTATAACACAATGTGAAAACAGGTGGGGTAAAAATGTTGTCAATATGTGGTCCACCGCTCGTGTGATTCCAGATGAATACACCTATATTTAAATCAGGCAACAAAGACATACTGTGAGCAAGTGTTTTTAGTCTCAAAGTCAAATTCAACCCATGTACTACAGTAAGCTGTAATTTCAGGGGAGGTAAACGGCGTGGCTATGACATTGTTCAGTTTACCCAGCCATGAGGTGCTAACACTAACACGGCAGTGTGACATCAGCCTCACCTTCACTGAGCATGTGCAGACCCCAGCTACTACACACAACGTGTTTGTTCGACATTACACCCGACTGTACCAGTGACTGCTCACTGACTGTTCTACTAAAGACCCGGAATCTGAAAGAAATACTTGGTAATTTAAAGTCTGCTGTACTGCAAATAATACCAGGTACCCGATGTAACATGTCAACATGCTGTATGGGGGCAGGGCAAGAATCTCCCTGCTGTCAGACAGTCATACATAAGGTTTAGTCTTTGTACTCTAACACAGTATGTAAAGATATCCCCACATTTGTTGCTAAAGTCATTGGATACAAGTCCTCTGACATCAGCTCAGTCAAATGAAAGCAATACATTTTAAATTTGGATCCCTTTAGACAGGAAGTTTGAGGAAACCAGGAACCCATCCCGGCTACATGACAGTATGGGGAACACTTATCATGTGGCCTTGGGTGGGCCAGCGGTTTAAAAGGCTGCCTCCAGAATACATTCCCGACAGCTCTTTTAGCAAAACCTGTCTGTGCTCCTATTCCAGAAAAGCCTTTGTCAAATATCCCATGAACATGCAGAAAAGGGATGTTTTGTTTTTGTTGGGAAGATTATATTTTCCACTTTCAGTGTTGTAGCATCACCCAAGCCATTATTTAGGTTTATTGGTGAGTCTATACTACTTGTATGGCAACAAAGCCTGCCAAAATATTTAGGACTGGAACACAAATCGTATGACCCTACAACACTAAGAAGAAATTAGGTCCAAGTAGAAATAAATGTAAGTAATATACGTACGTATGGACTTGGGGGACCGGAGCACTCGAAGGCAGCAGTAAAGTGTCAGCAGCCCCATGGAGACCAGGATGATGATACCTAATGTAAAGCCAGACTGACAGGACACCAACCAATCAACAGCAATATTCACAACGCACATCAGTACTCATTAAATAAACATCTTATAATGGTTGTAGCACTACAAAATTATAAAAATAATATCAAGAAAAGTCTAGACCCAGGGCTACCCATCCCTGTTTCTAGAGATCAATTGTCCTTCAACCTTAATTTAGCACACCTGATTCTAATAATTAGCTAAATTAACGCTAAAATAAGTTTCCCACAACAGGATGATAAATCTCCAAGAACCGGGACAAGACGCTCTGCTGTAGATATATATATATGATATATGATATATGATATATGATATGATATATGATATGATATATGATATGATATATGATATTATATATATGACATATCAGAGCAAATCCAGAAGAGACTGGTAAGTAGGAGATAGGTGCTACCGACAGATTAGTCTGGACCCAGAGCCGTTTGGTCTGGACCCAGAGCCGTTTGGTCTGGACCCAGAGCCGTTTGGTCTGGACCCAGAGCCGTTTGGTCTGGACCCAGAGCCGTTTGGTCTGGACCCAGAGCCGTTTGGTCTGGACCCAGAGCCGTTTGGTCTGGACCCAGAGCCGTTTAGTCTGGACCCAGAGCCGTTTAGTCTGGACCCAGAGCCGTTTAGTCTGTAGCAGTTGTCAGGACAGCACAGAAAGTTCAGAAAACAGGCTAATAAATCCTTACAAGAAAGAAGTGACTAATGAGGGATTCTACTACAGTGGAATTAGCAATAGGAGTATTCAGTTAGCATAACAAATAGATCACAATTACCTGCTTTATCCCCCATGGTATACTCAGTATAGATGTCCCCATCATGGTGTTCCATATGGCAAAACTAAGAGGTAAAACAATAACGTAAAAAGCTAGAGTCCATGTAAACAAACACCTGAAGTTACCTGACAACATTGACTACTGTATGTGGAAACCTGGTGTATGTATCTGAAGTAGTGGTAGGGTGATCTTTTTTCTTTCTAGGTATTTTACACCATACTACCTAGGTATGAAGTGTCGGCTGAATGCTTACATAGTGATGATGCTTGGGTTTTTGGACCCTCCGTCTCCTCCTGGCACTTTGAAGGCAGTTCCAAGAGGACTGTATACATAGATCTCCTCTGGGCATGGGATCACATGATCTGGAGGGCTCTGGGGGGAAAAACCAGGGCCGTGTTCATTCTTATTGGACTAGTCTAAGTAGTTTGAGTCAGGTGTCTGTCTCTCTGTGTCAGATCACCCAGGACTCACCTTTCAACCGCTAGGGCTGAACGATAAACCTATTTCAAATCATAATCACGATAAACCTATTTCAAATCATAATCACGATAAACCTATTTCAAATCATAATCACGATAAACCTATTTCAAATCATAATCACGATAAATCTATTTCAAATCATAATCACGATAAACCTATTTCAAATCATAATCACGATAAATCTATTTCAAATCATAATCACGATAAATCTATTTCAAATCATAATCACGATAAACCTATTTCAAATCATAATCACGATAAACCTATTTCAAATCATAATCACGATAAACCTATTTCAAATCATAATCACTATTTGAAACAATACAAAGGCTGTGATTTTTTTTGCTCGTCTGGCCCAGGGTTCAACTGTCATGTCAATGGTTTCACAAATGCATGCAGTCTCCTTGTGATAAAGTCAAGCTCACCAATCAGAAGTGACCCAAGGTGACTGCGTACACGGCCACCAACAACAAACGTGAAAGCCAAGAAAAACATAATCCTGAAAAAAAGCAGCACTTTGGATTTGAGACCACAGATGTGCATCAAAATAGCGAGTTTGAAGGCAGCCGAAAAAATTTAAACATTCACATTTAGTTTGACACATGAATTGCATTGGCTTGTCACTTAGATAATGTGTCGTTATGACGCTGTTCTTAATTGAGCTTGTTGTTCCTAAGACATACACACCTAGTAAAACTGTCCTTTAATAAAGGTGAAATAAAAAAGAAAAACAAATTGGTTGATCAAGTCATAATGGAATAAATAGGGGATGGAAATACATTTATTAAATAAATAATAATGCCGCAAAACTTACATGACAGATCAGCTGTTGGATTGGATTGCATTGCACAACAGTTGTAAATTAAATGTCAAAAAAGCACCAAACGACTATTACCTACACAACTTTCTCTGGAGTTATCAAAAGCACTGCTTTCCCAGTAGGGGAGAAGTACTTCCAGTGGTGTAAAAACAACTCATTTAGATAGAACTCTATGAAAGGAATAATACAAATAATTGTCATTTTTTCAAGATAATTGTAATTTTTTCAAAATAATTGCGGTCTCTTCAAATAGTCACGATTAGGCGATTACCGGTATGTAATAATTGCAACAGGCCTACGTATTATGTGCTAAATGCTTCATCATGTTTTAAATCTATTACACAGTATATATATATTCAACTTTAGCCTGACTTATATCTGTCAGAAAGATTGCACTTAGATATTTTCCTGAAATCGTTCAGCCCTACTAACCACATGTACGCTCTGGCTAAATCAAAATGGGTTAAGTGTGTAATGTACAAGCAGGCAGTTTAATGTCCTGTAGCTATGGCCAAATTAACCTACATACCAGGCTTTATTACATGCTTCCTAAGATGTATATGGACAAAAACAATGTGAGCCAAACATTTAACTGCTGCACTGTTTACAGACATTTCTCATGTAGTTAATCCTGAGAATGTTTACTACTGTATGTACATTCAATAACACTGACATGTATTTAAAAGTACTGGGTTAAGGTATTTAAAGTTTCAATATTTATGATATTGTATCCTCTTTTTGACCAGAAATGAATATGGCTAGATGGACACACCCAAGCGCAGTTAAGAAAAGCATAATTTCTTTCTTATTTGATTTTATACAAGTTTTGTAGGAACAGATACTGTACACAGTGAGGGAAAAAAATTTGATCCCCTGTTGATTTTGTACGTTTGCCGACTGACAAAGAAATTATCTGTCTAAAATTTTAATGGTAGGTTTATTTGAACAGTGAGAGACAGAATAACAACAAAAGAAATCCCCCCAAAAATATTAAAAAAATGTTATAAATTAATTGAGGGAGATAATATTTGACCCCTTCGCAAAACAGGACTTAGTACTTATCGGCAAAACCCTTGTTGGCAATCAAAGGGGTAAAATGTTTCTTTTAGTAGCCACCAGGTTTGCACACATTTCAGGAGGGATTTTGTCCCACTACTTTTTGAAGATCCTCTCCAAGTCATCAAGGTTTCAAAGCTGATGTTTGGCAACTCAAACCTTCAGTTCCCTCTAAAGATTTTTATGGGATTAAGGTCAGGAGACCTGATATGACTATGGTCCCAGCTGGCTTGAGATCATAGACAAGATCCCCCCATCTAGTTCTGGGCTGATTCCTCACATTTGTAAATGATCATTGCAACTCCAGGAGGTGAGATCTTGCATGGAGCCCCAGACCGAGGGAGATTGACAGTTATTTTGTTTTTCTTTCATTTGTGAATAATCACACCAACTGTTGTGACCTCACCAAGCTGCTTGGCGATGATCTTGTAGCCCATTCCAGCCTTGTGTAGGTCTACTATCTTGTCAGTTACATCCTTAGAATCTGATTGATTGCTTGCTTCTGTGGACAGGTATCTGTTATACAGTTAACAAGCTGACATTAGGAGCACTCACTTAAATCTCAGCTTGTTACCTGTAAAAGAGGCACCTGGAAACCAGAAATCTTGCTGATTGAGAGGGGATCAAATACTTATTTCACTCATTGTAATGCAAAACAATTACATACTTGTTTGAAATGTGTTTTTCTGGATTTTTGTTGTTAGTCTGTCTCTCACTGTTCAAATAACCCTACCATTAAAATTAGACTGATCATTTCTTTGTCAGTGGGCAAACATACAAAATCAGCAGGGGATCAAATAATTTTTCCCCTCATTATACATATATGTACACGCACAAGCATCCAACACACTCCAATTTAACATACTTTGACAAGACACGAAACATAAGCCTCACATAAATATAAACGTTAAACAAATAATTAGGACTTCACATTTGCACATACCCTTAAATTTTACTTACATCCTAACGCTTTCATCACCTTCCCCCAAATTACCTAGAATTGTATTATTCCTCTCATTGGAACCTTATTCCTCTCATTGGAACCTTATTCCTCTCATTGGAACCTTATTCCTCTCATTGGAACCTTATTCCTCTCATTGAAACCTTATTCCTCTCATTGGAACCTTATTCCTCTCATTGGAACCTTATTCCTCTCATTGGAACCTTATTCCTCTCATTGGAACCTTATTCCTCTCATTTGCTAGAGTTTCCTCCATATTTAGAGGTTATTCCACTCTCTCAAGGTTGGTAGATTATTGCAGTCCTAATACTTAAGCACAAGTTTTTTTTTACAATAATAGAGGAAACAATTATTCTCCATCCCATTGGGTATCTCACCCCTGTCATATGCCATATCATTAAGAATACAGATTAATTGATTAAGGAATATGCAACAATGTAAGGTTTATGATCAAACTTTCTTTTTCTAGCCATAATGTTTTAATTCTTTTACATCCAAAAGGCACGATTGAGTCTTTATTAATCACACTTAAGACCTGTGTCTGCCATTGAACTATGAAATATAGGTTCTATAATTTTGAATTATCTTAGATTTTTTGTTTACTGCAATTTCATTGGTTACATTCCAGCACTCTCCCAACCTTGAAAAATGTTGATTTTCTATTGATCAATACAAGACAACCAGGCATCAGCCCATTGAGATACAATATTGAAGAAAAATCATTCAATTTCCAATTTGATAAAATTCTACACAGTTGTGTATGTTCAAAAGGCCAAACCAGCACTGAATAATGAAGTGAAACATTGTGGTGTCCAATTAGTTTTTGAATTTTTTTATATAAAAGATGTTTTACAGCTTTTGTAAGCTGGGCAGCAAAAAAGGAAGTGAAATTCTCAGAAGGTAGATGTAACATAGTATATGCTAAGTTAAAATAGGTGTTCTTACATGTGAACTTGCTAAATGTATACGTTATGCATTTCCTGAGTTTGGTACAGCAATCTAAGCTCCCATTGGACTAACCATGCCTGGCCTACTCTGTGTACCGTTACACTCTGTTTCCCACTACACATCTGTCTGCATAGCCCTTGTTTCCTTACATCCAATCAATAATAAAATACCACCCTCACAAAAAGTATTACATGAATCAAACTTGTTCTGATAGCAAATTTTTGTTCAAACTTTTCTTGCCTTCCCAATTCCCACTAACCCTGCCTTGTCGGCAGCTCCGCAACTCCTTGTACAGATCTGTGGGATGACGAGGGGCGCGCATATGGTTCATTCAACCACGTCGTCCAGCCTCCATTTCTTTTCGCACTGCTCATCCAACACGGAAGCCTTTAGTCGGATCATGCATGGGATGATTACGTTCACCAACTGTTTCCGCAATTTAATTTACAGGCGCCCGATCTAGACACATGTCACTGGAGAGTGATGTGGCAGGATAAGTCAGATTATCTAACCCAATTCCAGGGCAGTGCTATGCCACTTTGCGCTGCCTCGTGCAGGATGCCCGGGGAAAGTCAAGAGAACCCAAAGTCAGGCTCAAACCTGCAGTGCATTGACTTAGCCCACTACTTAGCCCACTACTTAGCCCACTACTTAGCCCACTACTTAGCCCACTACTTAACACAGACCCCAGAACTCACTTTCTTTTTCAATAATTTTACCAGTGATCAACTTTATAATGACACCAAGAACCTTACTGCACTTTGACACAAGAGTGCTACAAGGCTATTTTTAGATACATTGCCCAAACATCGCACCAACTATTTCTATCAAAAGAGACGGTATTCCATCATTCTACAAGCTGTCAACTTGTAGAACACTGCTCAGGGTAAACGTTTCTACATTTTTATTGGAACAACGTTTGAACAACACTGGAGTGTTTAAAGGGATACTTCACCCTACAGCGATCTGGAGGGGCTAGTAGCTTCTCCCAGACATTTGTAGAACAGTGAGATATGTTTAATACATGCCTGGCTAGTGTAAGAGCAAGATTTGAAATTTCGCCGGGAATTTTCACACGCTGACGTCACGGTGGAAATCCAATCGACTGTCGAGATAGGAAAATGAATGTAGGCATGTATTCGGTCGCGAAAATAAGCATCCCTGTTATACTGATCTGGCTTTCAAACCTACTCTCTTAAAGCCTTGGTTGTCCTTGATTTTTTAAGGTATAGCTTGTCTTTCTGTGACGTTTCGATCAGCCGTTTTAATGCTAAATAGACGAGGTGGTATGATTTTTTCCGTATGTCGA
>JACXGM010020971.1:0-17508 GCA_016801145.1 Umbra pygmaea | reverse complement strand
GCTCCGCTGCTGATCGTAAGGCCCTTCAGAGGGTGGTGAAGTCAGCGGAGCGCATCATTGGCTGCTGCCTCCCCTCCGTGCAAGGCATCTACCATAAGCGATGCCTTAGGAAAACAAAGAACATTCTCAAAGACCACAGCCACCCAGGCCGTGAACTTTTCTCACTACTGCCATCTGGTAGACGTTACCGGAGCATCAAGGCATGGACCACCAGACTAAAAAACAGTTTCTTCCCACAGGCCATTTGGCTGCTCAACATGGAACACAGACACTGATCGCAAATCGTCTGTTGAGCACTAACACTCTCTGGTCACTTTATGCTCTCTACATCTGATGTAGCAGAATTCAAAAGCACCTTTAAAAAGCAATTTTCCATGCCAATTCTATAATATTTACTACTTTTACTGTTGTACATTTTCCAGACCACTGCTCAGTACATAGCGTTTTATTATTATTATTATTATTATTATTATTACTATTGTCATTACTATTTTAAAATTCTTATATTGTTGTAATTCTTGTTTTTAAGCCCACTGCATAGAATCGCCGAGCCATGTCAAAAATAATTTCTCTGCATAGGATGCATGTATGTTATTCAATGCATATGATAAATAAACAACTTTGACTTTGACTTTGAGAACCAACATCAACTTTACTCCTGTAGAGGAGCTGTATTAGACATGAACAAAGAACCAACATCAACTTTACTCCTGCAGAGGAGCTGCATTAGACATGAACAAAGAACCAACATCAACTTTACTCCTGCAGAGGAGCTGTATTAGACATGAACAAAGAACCAACATCAACTTTACTCCTGCAGAGGAGCTGCATTAGACATGAACAAAGAACCAACATCAACTTTACTCCTGTAGAAGAGCTGCATAAACAAAGAGAGACCTGTCATTGAGGGAATAGAGGGGGGAACAGCATCTGAATCCATTCCACCTAGTATATGTAGTGACTACATAAAATGTTTTTTTATTTGTTTTTTATGTTATAGTCTTGCATCCCTAACCAAATCTTTTGTGTAATAGTGATGCCAAATTCTGTGTGCTTGCTGAATCCACCAGACATCATGCTGAACCCTTTGAATGTGACATAGTGTAAAGTGGTGATTTATTAAACTGAGGTTAATTGTGTCAGGTTGAAGGCCCCTCCACAGGTGAGGAGGATGAGGAGACTGCATCAGTATCTTCAAGGAGGCCTGAGGTAGGCACAGGTTTGCAAATTATATATTTAAGAGCCTACCTGTGAGGTGCTAATAGTGTGTATTCAACCTGAATAAAACAATAATAATTGTGACTTGTGTGTCTGGTAAATTAAGGGAAAAGTTGAGGAGAAAGTGAACTATAAAATTGTTGTAGTAAGTTGATAGGGAAGCCCTAGATGTGTGTGATTTTGGAAGCAATAGACTCAACAACAGTGAAGCCATTGAATTTATATCTCAATAAAGTATATAATGAATAGGCAGAGCAATCTTTAAAAAAATTATCAGTTGTAGTAAGTTGATAGGGAGGCCCTAGATGTGTGTAGTGATTTTGCAACCAATAGACTCAATAACAGTGAAGCTATTGAAATGTATGTTTGTATCAACTTTAGGTTTTGCACTTTGTAGACGGTGCCTAGACGTTCGGCTGAAGGGAGAATTCTCACACTGCTGCACATATTTCGATGGTTCTTTCGGATGAAAACCGTGTTGTAGCTTGTTGTCTACCTTACTACGGTTAGATAGACCTGCCTATTGTGTAATGAAAACGTTTCGCTTATGATCTATTGAACCGCAAACCGCGAATCTGCCAATTTCTGTCTAACTTTACCGAAGTCTTGAACTGTGCCATTGCAGTGCGATCATGAATGCATGGATGTATTAATAACAGGATGGAATGATCTCATTCATTTCAACGGAGAGAGCTTGAAGCCCAATTGAACAACTTTTTAAAATGATAGCCGAGCATACTGCGCAGCCTCAGCTGAGCGTGATGACGTAATGTGATGTGAGCAACGTCTCTGAAAGCGGTAATTTTTATGTTAGACGCGCCTGAAGAATCTGCTCCCATTTGCATAGACAGCATTCCCGAATCTTGCTCATGTAGAGACTTGAGACCATAGTAGAAATAGAGAAAGAAATATTTTGTTCCGATGGGCATGAAGCAACGCATTGGTTTAATGGAATAGCCTACACAATTTAATTAGGCTATAGTCAGTGATAAAAATGAGCCTGATGCATTTATAAATACACGGGTGGCAATTTTTTCCCAGCTATGTCTGGATTATATTTGTTATGCTCTTCATATTTCTCTAAAATCTTAATTTACTAAATTTGAGCGAAATATGCGGCTCTGACTTGTCCGTGTCTGCGATTGGTGCGATGGTGCACACACCACCTCTTTTATGTGAACGCGCTCGTCACTAGATTCCACCGTCGTGACATCTCTTATCTAGATCACATTTGTTAGGTTCAGTGAAGCCAGGTAATGAAAATAAATTTAGGGCATGTTGAACTTGCTTCGTAGTATAGGCCCCAGCTCACACTGCACTTACAGTGCCCTGCGAAAGTATTCGGTCCTCTTGAACATTTTGACCCTTTGCCACATTTCAGGCTTCAAACATAAAGATATAAAACTGTAATTTTTTGTGAAGAAGCAACAACAAGTGGGACACAATCATGAAGTGGAATGACATTTATTGGATGTTTCAAACTTTTTGATTAATAGATGAACAATAAATCAATGAAAAGTGATTTTTTTCCACTAAAAAGTTTGTCAAAAATGACAATGCAAAATATATTTTTTAAACCTTTCCATTTTTTTTTAATAAAAAGCAAATGTACATAAGTGTTCATAGCTTTTGCTCAGTACTTTGTTGAAGCACCTTTGGCAGCAAGTACAGCCTCAATACTTTTGTATATGATGCTATAAGCTTGTCACACCTATTTTTGTCCAGCTTTTCCCATTCTTCTTTGCAGGACCTCTCAAGCTCCATCAGGTTGCATGGAGAGCATTGGTGCACAGCCATTTTCAGCTCTCTTAAGAGATGTTCAATCAAGTCTGGGCTCTGGCTCGGCCACTCAAGGACGTTCACAGAGTTGTCTGTAACCACTCCTTTGTTATCTTGGCTGTGTGCTTAGGGTCATTGTCCTGTTGGAAGATGAACCTTCACCCCAGTCTGAGGCCCAGAGAGCTCTGGAGCAGGTTTTCAGCAAGAATGTGTCTGTACATTGCTACATTCATCTTTCCCTTGATCTTGACTAGTCTCCCAGAACCTGCCACTGAAAAACATGCCCACAACATTTCTGTTTAACTGTATGTTGTGATTACATAACAAAACTTTTTGGGAAATGGTTTTCCTTAAATCAGGAATTTTATGTGCAGTGAAAGGATGTCACAATAACTGGATGATAAAAAACTGTTCATAGAGCAGCAGTGTTTTGAATACCGTCCATATTTAACAAGCGAGTGCAGTTCTGAGGGGCTTTACGATTTGCACACACCACCTAAAGACAACGAGGTTCTTCGGCTTTGGCTCAAAGCACTCAACTTAAAGAAACCACCAAAACGACCCTATGTGTGTTCATATCACTTTGTTGACAAGAGGCCGACTGAAGATCACCTTTTCCCAGTGAAGTGGCTGGGCTATGATGCTCCCGTGAGGATAATACCTCTCGTCAGGACATCAACACACTCAGGTAGCCTGTACTCACTAACTAATCCACGTTACAGTTCTGTAGTTACTATTTGTTGTTTCGTCACAAATGGGTGGTTTCCCAACTTAACAGGCTAACTAGCTATGTTAATGTTCATTGTAAAAGTTTCCAAAATCAAAACTGAGCTAGAACAGTACTCATAAGTAAAATCACTGTAGAAATACAACACCTACTGTTGGGCTAAATCGGTGGTTCTCAGACTGTGGCAAGTGTACCACTGGTGGTACTTGGAGCACCCAGTGGTGGTACCCCATTTGACTAGGAAAAAACAAGTGTTTGGTAAATTGAATTGTAACGTTAATCAAACCTGTGTTGGCTGTACAGTAAAGCTTAGCCCATGCATTTACAGCAGAATTCTCCCCAGCATGAGCCTACAGGTGTGCTTTTGCATATGTTTGTGTGTGGAGAAAGTATGCCTAGGCTACAAGACAACTGGAAAACTGGGCGATATGGCTCGAAATGAATATCTCGATATATTTTGTAGCTTTAACGACTAACAAGATATGTCTCAATATTTAGTTATTTTAAACATTTGGAAAATGTGTAAACATATGTAAAGAAAAAAAGTGGATTTTCTTTATTAAAATTAACTAGTGAAGAATTAATTAGTGAAGAATTCCACTTTCTTTTACTAAGAGGTGTGCAAGACACATACATTGTTTTGGAACATTTACCAATCTCTGTCAATTTAATATTCAAATGTATTTTAGTAGAATAATAATGCTCAATCATATTAGATGTGGTGAGTGAGTATGACAAATATGTCAGCTCTATTTTGTATGCAGAGGTTCTCAATCTATTTAGCATGTTGCCATGACAGTGGCTAACAGTGGGTCACATGAATAAAGAAACAATAAAATAATGATATATATAGTTATATAGACAGGCTTGTGGGCCCAAGTTCAGTTGTCCAAAATTGCAGGTTGAGAACCACTGCTTACCGAGGCTACTGGTGATCGCAAATTAACTGCTTATTTTGAACGCTTCTTTTTTGTGAAGTTCATATCCTGCTCAAAAGCAAACTTGACAAATACCAACAAAACTCAATATATCGCCCAGCCCTAGCCTATGTGTTATGTTCCCCCTGCTATGTGCTTTGAGTAATGTTCCAATATGCCGTCTGACTAGCCCCACTGCTGAGGATGAGCCTCTGTCTGGGGGGGTTCGAAGGGGGTCTCGTCCAGGGTGTGATTCAATGTAGAATCGGCAGTGGTGGCCATTCCTCTTCTGGCTGTACTGGGTGGGGGATCTGAAGGTACACAGCCCATTGTAATAAGGTCACTTTGTTTATCAGTGTTCAATTATTGTCCAACAATGAAGATATGATGGGTGGGCTGTGACCATAGTCTATGTGTAGCATCAATACAGGTTGGTGGTCCTGTGAAGGGAGAAGGTAAAGCCCCCCGGAGAGGAAAGCTGGAGTCACCTGGTGGAAACGTGATCACCAACAGCAGTGATGTGATCACCAACAGCAGTGACATGGACACCAGCACAGCACCGGGTTGGGCACTAAATGGGGACAGGAAGGAGTCATCAGGCCACATGGTCCTGTTGCATATTCCAAGGGTTTGGGTCCTAGGATGAACATGACATTAGGAACGTTAGAGTGGGCATACCTTGGGTCTTGTACACTGTGCGTTTTCCGTTGGCGCAAACAAGTCCATGTTTGCTCTGCCGAACCTGTTCCAATCATTTGAATCAGGTTTGCATGTAGGGCCCACTCGTCAGAGCTGCTACTAACGATTGAACATGAGGCCGGGCCCACATCTATAAATCGACTGCAAGGCGATGCAGTGTATGTGATCTCACCCCAGCCTGCCGATTTATGTAGGCCACCGTTGTGCGATTGTCTGACCAGATGCGCACATCTCTGTCCCTCAACAACGGGGACAGAGAGCGCAGAACCAGTAGGACGGCTCTGAGCTCTAAGCAGTTGAGGTGTTCTCCGTTGGGAGGCCACACCCCCCCACCGCTCTGCCCTCGCATGTCCCCCCATTCCGACAGACACGCCAGTATAGACGGGAAGCAATGAGGTCACCCTGCCCAAGGGAGCTCCTAGCAGAAACCTGTCTGGGTCTCTCCAAAAACCAGGTCCTCTCTGTGGGCGGGACTGTTGAGGTCTATATGGGTGCAGGTGCATTTGCTATTTAAAGAACGCAGGCACCTGATGGGAAATTGACAACTGCGTGATGTCCACTGGACACGTCAGATTTTGAGTGGCATCCAGCTGCAGCCCCGCAGACGTCACCAGTGGCTAATCCACATCACCAGTCGCTAACCCAGCATCTTCCTATAGCATCCAGCTGCAGCCCCGCAGACCTCACCTGTGGCTAACCTAGCACCTACGGCTAACCCAGCACCTACAGCTACCCTCCAACTTCTGTTTCTTAATTTCAGGAAACATCTCACACTCAAAACAAGCTGAGGTTAAAGTAATTACTTCTTTTCGGCAAATAAAATATTTCCGTTATGAAATGTATTAAACTAAATTAAACACATAATCCGCAGCACCGCAGACCCACCACTCCTATGGTTAACCCTCATATTTTCATTTTGTAATTTCCGGAGAACACTCAAAAACAAACTTCAAATTAATGACTTTTTATTTTCCGTTTTGTTACAAAATTATTATATTACATTGAACATATGGACAGTATACATTTAACCTACATCTACAGTGTATGCATTAGCATTAATTACCCACTAACAATATGTTTTCAGTTATAAACTTTGTTTCATTTTCTGTGTATCTATATACTAATTTCCAATGACAATCTCAATTAGCACATGCTCCACTGTCTTTTTTAAGATGAAGACACCAAAACTGCTTTGTTTTACAAACAATTATTAAAGATCCATTCCCCTTTTAATTTATATTTTAGAATGGACAATGAATATATAACTGCAAAGGTTTTCATAATAAACAAATAATAACAATTAAATCAAATCAAATGTATTTTATAAAGCACTTTTTAAAACAGCAGTCACCACAAAGTGCTTTGACAGACAGACACCCTGCCCAAAACCCTGAAAACGGAAGTTGAAGGTCAGCCGTAGGTGCTTCTATTTCAGGTAGCGAACAGGAACAGCAACAGCACATACTCGACTTTCTCAATCTGCATACTTCAAGGTAAGCGTAATGCTACTGACACCTAGTGATTAGTCTCGGTACTCACATCTACAGTTACACTGTCAGTACATCTTCTTTATATTGGCCTTAAAGAACAAGTTATTACAACTAATTTATTTTAGATTAGCTAACCACTAAGCCAGCACTGAATGAATTATATAAAATACAATGCATCACACTAAAATCCCAAGAATTACTTACCGGGACATTGCAATCACAGTAATAATAATCAACAGATTACATTTCCTTTTTTCTTTGAAATTCAAATGCTTATGTTATGTTCAAGCAATATTCACAGGTTACAGATATTAGGAGGCTTTACCGTGCGTTTTGATCTTCTCAGTACAGGTGACTGCACATCTGAATGCATTGCTTTAGCTGGCTCTTTTTTATCCACTGGAAGTGTTAAATATATTGTTGTCGACTCTGCACATGCTGTCATTTTCATGATTTTCATTTATAAATATATGGGTGTTTGGATAAACACTTTCATTTTGATCTATCAAATACCTGAAGGTAGTGTTGTAATAAAGTCACCAACTGTCGAGTCCAAGACGAATCTTGAGTCCCCATTGGTCGGATGTTGACAAGTAGCTTATGCTACTGCTTGTTGCGGAACATTAGCGTTATATTACATTTTTCAAAGGTGAGCAAGTTGTAGTTGCATCTGGTCATTAGAGGCAGGTGGCAGCCCCACCTGACCTGTTGTCAACAGTAAGACATGCAAACAAATTATTTATTATTTTTAATTCTTAAAGATTATTATCTGTTAAAATGTGTTATTTATTAATAACATCTTCCTACTAATTGCATATAATTTGTGTTAGTATTTTATGTCATGTTTATTGGTTCCTTCCTCCATGCTGCTTCACACTGAGTTCACCAAATTAGTGTTCACCCTAGGCCATATGCTTATATGGGGCTAGCGCCTCTCTTACAAGGCATGCCTATTGGACGTTGGAAAGTATTAATTTGCATGATTAATATCAGTGCGTTCAAAGTAGTTCACACAAACTTGAGGCCAAGTGGGGAATGATGAGATTTATACAATTGTACTCCTCTCCTCTCATGCACACACATTCTCTTTCCCTCTCACAAACACACACAAACATTTTGTTTCTAATTTTGTGCTTTCCAAACTAAGTGCATCTGAGGCCCCAAGCAGCCGCTTAGTTTGCTTATGCCTTGGGTTGGCCCTGGATCTATGATATGAATAGAAAGAATAGAAAATGATTAAATTAATAATTAACTACACAGTAAAAACATCTGTGTTAAATCAACACCCTAAGTTTTAAATTAACTCTATTCAGTGTGTATATAGGTCCACTGGACCTATATAAACACTGCAAGTGTTAATTTAACACTGATGTTTTTACTGTGTAGTTAGCTATAAACTCTCATTTCCTATTTATTTCCTAGTTAAACATTTATTTTTTTAAGAACTTCCCAAAATGGGTAAACCCAGATGCAATTAGTTGGTAAAGCACAACAATTGCTGCAGTAGATATGTATCATATAATTTTTATACATTGTCGTGTTTTTTTAGAAATAGACATTGGACAAAGAGTCTTTAAACACCCTAGATGTAAATCTATTCACTGTCACAGTGACGCCAAAATGAATAGGGGTCTATGGAATGCTACCGAATGCAGTTGCACCGCTAAAAACGAAACATATCCTTAACAAGAAACTTGCACCCTGGTATACAGAAAACACCAGAACCCTAAAGCAAGCCTCCAGAAGATTGGAGCGGAAATGGCGTTCTACCAAGTTGGAAGTAGTTCGACTAGCTTGGAATGACAGTACTCTGCATTACCGTAATGCACTTACTTCTGCCCGATCAGCATATTTCTCCAACATGATTGAGGAGAACAAAAATAACCCAAAATTTCTTTTTGATACAGTTGCAAAGTTAACTAAAAAGCAGAATTCCACAAATGAAGTAGGACTACATTTTGACAGTAATGAATTCATGAGCTTTTTTGATAAAAAGATCATTACTATTAGAAAACAAATCACAGAATCCTCCCTTAAGAAGCATATATCCCCTAAACTCACATGTCCTGAGATTGTGCAGAACAGTGTGGATGTTGGCTTAGGAAGGACACTGGAATTTTTTAACCCTGTATCCCTAGAGTCTTTCACTAAAATAGTAAAGGCTTCAAAGACTTCCTGCTGTCAACTGGATCCTATTCCAACTAAATTTCTAAAAGAGTTACTCCCTGTGCTTGGCTCGCATATGCTAAAAATAATAAATTGCTCTCTAGTATCTGGGTGTGTACCAAACTCCCTAAAATTGGCTGTAGTGAAGCCACTCTCAAAAAAGTCTAACCTTGACCCAGAAAGACTAAACAACTACCGGCCTATTTCAAATCTACCATTTCTCTCAAAAATATTAGAAAAAGTGGTCGCCCAACAACTCAGTAAATTCCTAAAGACTAATAACACTTACGAAAAGCTCCAGTCTGGGTTTAGACCCCATCATAGTACTGAGACTACACTTGTAAAGGTGATAAATGACCTTCAAGTTTCATCCGACCAGAGCTGGGCCTCTGTTCTTGTGCTTCTGGACCTGAGTGCTGCCTTCAATACCATTGACCACAACATACTTGTAGACAGATTGGAAACCTATATAGGGCTACGTGGACATGTTTTGGCATGGTTACGATCCTATCTATCGGAAAGATATCAGTTTGTATCTGCGGATGGTCTGTCCTCCAAACAATCAACGGTATGCTTTGGTGTTCCACAAGGTTCTGTTTTGGGACCGCTACTGTTCTCGCTATACATGTTGCCTCTTGGTGATGTAATCCGGAAACACAATGTCAACTTTCACAGCCATGCTGATGACACACGGCTGTACATTTCAGTAAAAAAAGGAGAAACCCCAAAACTGCACACCCTTGGAGGTGTGGTCTTGGCAATGTGGGTGGGTCGGAAGCATGCCTGCTTGCTCCTGCCCGAGGCTTCCTTGTGCAGGACCACGTCACTTGTCCCCCCCGTCTCAGCCCCAGATGTTATGCTGCAATAGTTTATGTGCCGGGGGACTAGGGTTTTATATATATTTATTTTGGGGTCAGAGCTGTGTCAAGGTACTAGACCACTCTAATGTTCCTGATGTCATGTTCATCCTAGGAGGACCCTAGGAACATGCGACAGGACCATGTGGCCTGATGACTCCTTCCTGTCCCCTTCCTGTGCCCGGCCCGCTGCTGTGCTGGATCCCATGTCACTGCGGTAGATGATCCCGTTTCCACCCGATGACGCCAGCCTTCATCTCCAGGCGGATTCACGGTCTTCCTTCGCAAGACCACCGAACTGTATTGACGCTACATGGGGACTGTGGTCACAGTCCACCCATCAAATCTTCATTGCTAACCAATAATTGAACACTGATTTACCTTATTACAATGAGCTGTGTACCTTCAGATCCCCCACCCGGTACAGCCAGAAGAGGACTGGCCACCCCCTTGAGTCTGGCCTCTCTCTAGGTTTCTTCCTAGGTCCCCCTACTAGGGAGTTTTTCCTAGCCACTGTACATCACTTGTGTTGCTTGCTTTTGGGGGTCTCGGGCCGGGTGTCTGTCAAAGCACTTTGTGACAACAGCTGTTGTAAAAAGGGCTTTATAAAATAAATTTGATTTGATTGATTGATAACGGAATGTGGTGCCTTGTTGGCCTCCCCATAGGAGGTACACTTTCCAGATGCTCGCTACCCACTTGGGAGGAACATCCTCCTCCGCTGATGTAGGCCTTGGGTCCGGATGGTCATCATCAATGCAAGGTCTTTAAAGAAGTTAAACAGGGAGTTTTGAATTTTGATAAACAAATGTGGCTTTAGTGGCATATACAGTGGGGCAAAAAATTATTTAGTCAGCCACCAATTGTGCAAGTTCTCCCACTTAAAAAAGATGAGAGTCCTGTAATTTTCATCATAGGTACATTTCAACTATGAGTGACAAAATAAAAAATAAAATCCAGAAAATCACATTTATGAATTTATTTGTAAATTATGGTGGAAAATAAGTATTTGGTCAATAACAAAAGTTCATCTCAATGCTTTGTTAAATACCCTTTGTTGGCAATGACAGAGGTCAAACGTTTTCTGTAAGTCTTCAACAGGTTTTCACACACTGTTGCTGGTAGTTTGGCCCATTCCTCCATGCAGATCTCCTCTAGAGCAGTGATGTTTTGGGGCTGTCGCTGGGCAACACAGACTTTCAACTCCCTCTAACGATTTTCTATGGGGTTAAGATCTGGGGCCTCATTTATAAAACTTTGCGGTGGATTGGCATCAGAAGTGGCATACGGACGAAATATAGGATGTGCGTACGCAAAGAAATATTCAGATTTCAATCGTGTGCATGCATGTCCTACGCGGTTTTCCCTTTATAAATCACAATCAACTCTAATACGTGGCACAGCTTTTGCAGCTACATGTCACGCCCTGATTTGCCCATAAATAGTCAGTGAAACGCCCAAAATTAATATTCATTGATTGAGAAACCATGGCAAACATGGAGAAAAACCAAAAAAAGCAACTTCACTCAAAGTGAAGAAGAAAATATTGTTGGCGAGGTGGAAAAGAGGAGGAAAATGTTGTTTTTTAAGGGCAGAGTGTGCGTATTACCAATGCCGAAAAGGCGTTGGAGTGGTAAAAGTTTGCAGACGCAGTAAGAAAGTCGGACCGTGGCCGAAATAAAAAGTGGTCAGATATCAGTCGATGTCGAAGAGTCTAGCGCTTCATCGTGAAAGTGTGTCTGCCACGGGTGGGGGGAAATTGGTTACATTACAGCAGCATGTCTGCATCACAAATTATTTTGACATTGGTGGAATGAAAATGCTTTCGATTAAGGAACGCATGTTCTTTCTCATTCGTTGGCCTTATGGCAACATGAGTGTAGTCAATAGCACTGATTACATTTGGTAAACCGGACATAGCTGGAAATTGTGCTTTTTTGTTTGCCTGTTCACCCGCCGTGTACGGAACCTTAATGTAATTATGTGACAGGCCTATTAATAGTATAATAATATTATTCCAACTAACACGCCTGGCATAACCCGGCTAAGGGTTGGCTGAGATATCCCTGACCTGTCAGTCAATTCCATCTGGAAAGTGCCAGTCGCCAGAAATCCTTTTATTAGTGTAATGAAAGGCGCCAATAAATAATATGCATTATTAGCTATTATTATTATTATTATCTTCTAACAGTGCAAGATCAGATATTGTGCGTCATTACACATTGTAATGGCATGGCTTTTAATAACCAATTGATTGTAGCCTATCTGAAAATCTACAGATATCGGTATTAATCTAATTGTAAATGGAAAATACTTCTGCACAAATGGAATTTATTGCACTTTTCAGACATGCATAACAATGGAACACTGTAGCGTCCAGCACTGTGGGCTGTTATATGGACTCCCTTGTTTTGTTCAGTTAGGTCTCATGTGTATATGTCTGCTTTTGTTTTGGATTCAGTGCATGCACGGTGGTTCTGTTTTGGTTGAGGTTATGTTTAGTTCTCATGTTCCCTCTAGTTGCTTCCCTATGTGTGTTGTTTAGATTTCTATCCTGTAGGTGTGTTTCAGTGTTCTAGTTTCTCCCTCCTGTGTATTGTGATGTATTGGTTCCCCCTAGTGTCCCTTTTGTGCCTTGCCTTGTTTTGTGCTGAGATTTCTACCCGGTGTGTTTTGTTTTGGGTTATGTTTCCGCCCCTCACTCCCATGTCTTGTCACATGTTTCTGTTACCCAATAGATCCCTGTCTAGTTTATTTCCATGCCCAGGTGTTTCCCATTGTCTCTTGTTAGTTGTGGTATTTAGGTTGAGTGTTTGGTCTTGTCTCTTTTCAGTCAATGATTCCTTTTGCGTGTCTCCTGGTGTGTGTTAGTGTTCTCCGTTTAGCCCCTCGTGGCAGTTTTTGTTTGACGACTACGTGTTTCATTAATAAAGACTATTGGTTTATTGCAACTCCTCGCGCTTGTTTCTCTCTCTCCGCCAAATCACTGGGATACCGTGACAAACACATTCAAAAATAAAATGCAAAATGCATGTAAACTAAATGCATATAAATGAACACTATGTTTCTGTATCCGATTACAACATTTATACTATCAAAACAATATTCCCTAATGGACAATAAAGACTGTTTATTATCTATCTATCTATCATCATCTATTTATTCAACTACCTGCAATGCTCGACAAGAATATCAGTTTTAAACATGATTTTGTTCTGTTTACCGTATTATTTATAAAAATGAATTACATAACATGCCAATATTACAGAATAAATTTGAGTGTTCTTTTTGCAAATATGTGCAATATGTGCATTTTGCTTTTTGCATTTACATTACAATTTTGTTTGCTTTTCACTGGAGGCTGTTAAATGTAAGCATGGCTTTGTGACATCTTCATATTATTAATGAGAGACAGTATTTTGATTTCGTTTACACAACGGTCTGTAGTTTCAGACAGACCTACAGAACCCATCGTGTTTCATCCATCTGCCGGCGGTGTCGCCATTTCTCATTTTACCCGTTTTTGTGCGTACGCCTGGGTCAGAGTTGCTGTGAAGGACGGCACATTTTCCAGTCAAGTTTGCTTTTTATAAATCCCAATTATTGCGTAGAGAGCTGCGTACGTCTTCTTTTGTGCATACGCCACGTTTATAAATGAGGCCCCTGGTGACTGGCTAGACCACTCCAGGAACTTGAAATGATTCTTACGAAGCCACTTTTTTGTTGCCCGGGTGGTGTGTTTGGGATCATTGTCATGCTGACAATTCATAAGCTATTAAATGAAAGTTCAAACTACCTCAAATTCACAATGCAGGTGTGTATAAGAGTAAAATAAGCTACTTGGATCTATAGATCATTAATGACAATAATGTACTACATACAGACCTATGTACAAAACCCACAGATTTGTAAACACTGTACTCAGTGCAGATAGTATGCATCCTCTTCCCCTTAAAAATTGATTACCATTTAGCAAGTTTTGCAGAATAAAACAAATTTGTTGTGTTGGCAGCAGCCTTACTTTGATTTCAATGTTAAAAAAATGGTTGACAAATTTGAAACGAGAGGTTACAAGGACAAAACTTTAAATGAAGCAATGACGAAAATTTCCCAAAAATCACAAGAACACTTGCTTAAGACTAAACCACCAGTCTTTTGCACAAAATATATCAACTGTTCAGAGAAAATCAAGACAATTTAAAAACAACACTGGCATATTTTACAATCTGACAGAAAAATAGCACACCTTTTCCAGGAACCTCCGTTGGTGGTATACAAGCAAGGACGTAACACAGGAGATCTAGTAAGGTCTAGTAAGGTTGGACCTACCTCCGGAGCCCAGACAAACACTCCTGGCACAAATACCTAATGGAAACTATAAGTGTAACAGTACTCAAAAAACGAATTCCTTTAGACACCCTCACACAGGCAAAAATCACCATTAGAGGTACAATCTCCTGCAAGACAAAGGGGGTTATTTATCTCATCAGCTGTCCATGTGGGAAAGCTTACATAGGACAAACAAAAAGAACTGAAACAAAGAATAGCTGAACACCGCAGCTCAATCAGATGCAAGAACACTGATTACCCTGTAGCAGCCCATTTCTTAGAATTGAACCATCCCATTTCCTCACTTAAATATATAGGAATAGAACAAGTAACGTTACCTAGAAGAGGAGGAAATATAGAAACTTTACTACTACAGAGGGAGGCCTATTGGATTTCCTACCTTAAAACATTGACACCTAGTGGTCTAAATATTGATTTTGACCATAGAGCTTATTTATAAATGAGTGTAATTCAGGATTGTTCTCATTACTATTTACTATTTTCTATGTATGATGTTCCCATTTTATGATGACTTTTATTATGCTTGACTTAAAGGCAATTTGTATTAGTTTTTTACAAATAGCA
The DNA here is from genome assembly GCA_016801145.1 of Umbra pygmaea. Classification (NCBI taxonomy): domain Eukaryota; kingdom Metazoa; phylum Chordata; class Actinopteri; order Esociformes; family Umbridae; genus Umbra; species Umbra pygmaea. Next base: position 2,741 of record JACXGM010020971.1, on the reverse strand, counting down.
AATGAAACATATAATAAAAATGTATTAAAGTATTTGTATAGAAGTAATTGTTATTCATGTAAAGAGCATTTAAACAAATTGTAATATAATATTGACCGAATGTTAAACACTGTTTTTCAATAATTTGATGCTAACCAATTATCATTCCAATCATTAGGACACACCCCTCACAGTTTTTTTTGTTGCACTAATTGCACTGTATGTCTACATAACCTGGTCTCAAGCATTCATGTTACAACCCTGAAGAAGGCAAGTTTGATGCCGAAACATTGGTGGTTTTAAAATGTAGTCACTTAGAGCAAGAAACCAGGAGTGTGCGTGTTTCTTCTTTGTTGATTATTTATATGCTGGAAGACCCAGCCAGGTTTCATCTTCAATGCCCTTGCTGATGGAAGGAGGTTTTCACTCTAAATCTAATGATTCATTCTTTCCTTTGCACGGATCAGTCGTTCTGGTCTCATTGCAGAAAAACAGCCACAAAGCATGTTTTCACCCCCATGTTTCACAGTAGGTATGGAGTTCTTTGGATGCAACTCAGCATTCTTTCTCCTCCAAACACGATGAGTTGAGTTTTACCAAAAAGTTTTGTTAAATTTTGGTTTCATCTGACCATATGACATTCTCCCAATACTCTTCGGGATTATCCAAATGCTCTCTAGCAAACCTCAAATGGCCTGGACATGTACTGGCTTAAGCAGGGCACACAACTGGCACTGCAGGATTTGAGTCCCAGGTGGCGTAGTGTGTTACTGTTGGTAGCTTTTGTTACTTTGGTCCCAGCTCACTGCAGGTCATTTACTAGGTCCCCCCATGTGGTTCTGGGATTTTTGCTCACCATTCTTGTGATCATTCTGACCCCACGGGGTGAGATCTTGCATTCAGCCCTGGATCGTGGGAGATTATTATTGGTCTTGTATGTCTTCCATTTTCTTATAATTGCTCCCACAGTTGATTTATTCACACCAAGCTGCTCACCTATTGCAGATTCAGTCTTCCCAGCCTGGTGCATGTCTACAATTTTGTTTCTGGTGTCCTTTGACAGCTCTTTTGTCTTGGCCATAGTGGAGTTTGGAGTGTGACTGTTTGAGGTTGTGCACAGGTGTTTTTTTTACTAATAACAAGTTCAAACACGTGCCATTAATACCGGTAACGAGTGGAGGACAGAGGAGCCTCTTAAGGAAGAAGTTACAGGTCTGTGAGAGAGAAATCTTGATTGTTTGTAAGTGACCAAATACTTATTGTCCACCATAATTTACCAATAAATTCATTTAAAATTCTACAATGTGATTTTCTGGATTTTTCTCATTTTGTCTCTCATAGTTGAAGTGTACCTATGATGAAAATTACAGGCCTCATCTTTTTAAGTGGGATAACTTGCACAATTGGTGGCTGACTAAATACTTTCTTGCCCCACTGTAGTCATTAGCTGCTGAAGGTGTTAACCTAGTAGCCTACTACACTGCTAGTCTCCCATTATGCTCGTCCTGTTGAAGGCTACTTGTGCATACACTTTTAAATGTTTAGGCCTATAATTCAGAATATATTTTAAAATGAACAATTATTATAATTAGTTCATAATAACCTAGGTTTCAAACAAAACTTTATGTTAAGAATGTATAAAAAATGCATTCTGCATATGATTTCTGGGTGTGCCAGCTGCCTCTTGGTGTGGCACAGCCACATCCTGACAAACCTGTTAAACAATGCTTTTCAGGATACCTTGGTTTTAATGAGGGATTGAGTTACTGCTGCCGTTCTAACTTGAACCAGGATGGCAATTCTCATCTGACCTCCTGTCATCAACAAGGCATTTCTTCCCAGAGAATTGCCACTCAATATTTTCTCTTTTTCACATCATTCTCTGTAAACCCTAGAGATGTTTGTTCAGGAATATCCCAGTAGATAAGCGTTTTCTGAAATACTCAAACCTGGCTGATTAGATGTGTTAACATGCTGTTGAACAGGTGCACCTAATGAAGTGGCCAGTATGTGTAAATAAATATTTGATATGTACAAATTAATCACTCCATTTATGATAAAATTGTAATGAAATAAGCAATAAACACGTGGAATATAATAACCTTTTATCACATAATAATTGGGAGAACAAGGAAGTCCATGAGCACAGAGACAGTGTTATATAATCAGATTAGGCATCTGGCTTTACATATTTTTGGCTACAACTTGTTTACAGATACATTTAAATTCTTATACTGTAGGTAGGAATAATGGTTTCCAGTAGCTGACATACAACCAATAGTAGCTATCAATTAACGCTGATTATGTTAAACAATGAATACAAAGAAAAACTAATGCTATAACGTTTAAAGATATATTGGGCTATTATAAGCAAGCTGTGTATCATAAGGCATGTTAGTTGCATAGTAGTTTAATTTAAGGAGGCGACCAAAGTCAAGCAGGGCAGCATATGTTCTTGACCCCAGGTAATGTAGCAGGACTACAGAGGTCAGTCAGAATTCAGTTAAGAAGAAACTCTCAAAGCCCCATGGTGTCCATCTGCACCTGGCAACCCAGAAGTTGGTTTCCAGCCAGGACACACTCGGACAAACTGGCCACTGAAACACAACAACACAAAGGCAGATATCAATGTTACCACCTGGTGGCTTGAGCTGAATGAAAGAATAAATGAAAAAGCCGCACACTCTAGAGCTCACATGCATATAAAATTAATTTAATAATACCAACGTTTCGACAGACAAGCTGTCTTCATCAGGGTATAA
>JACXGM010020970.1:0-17509 GCA_016801145.1 Umbra pygmaea | reverse complement strand
CGAGTGAAGAGTAACAGGAGCCAAGTGCGAATAGCGGAGTTTATTTCCACAACAAGAGACCAGAAAACTCAAACAGACAATGCCTTCGCTTCACCATATAACAGAAATAATAACCAACAACAGCAAACACAAGAGGCATGGCTTAAATAGGCCAACTCAAGGAACTACAAATTACTAAGCAGGTGCACCTGTGTGCGCCAATAGAGAAGGATAGAGCATGTCTTCTAAAAACTCAGGCGAATGAGATCGGTGGCTCCGAGAGGGAGGAGAGGGAACTCTTACAGTTTGTTTTGTTCCAGAGGTATCTCGCATGCGACATGTGTTCTCAAATGCATGAAAACCAATTGGACTTGAGAGTGAAACAACTAACATATTCAGAGCAAATATGTTTCAGGATCTGCATTATGGTTCTATAATGGTACCCATTATATGTATATATTGTCTAATGTTTTTATATTCAAATACAATAGCGAACATTTCAGCTGGTGCAGTGTGGATTTTAGAATTGTTCTATGTACAGTTCTCTATAATTTTTTGAAATATCTGCTTGCTTCAGAAATGCTTTGCGCTAACCAGATATATAGACTTGAAGCGTAAAATTATTCGGGTTTAAGCAAGGTTTGTATTGCATAACGGCATGCTGTAAAGACTGGTTTATCTCTATTCAAACCCTACTCTGTGTAGGTGAATAGATCCTCAAATGGTGAGTAGGTAGCCTACTGTGAGTTGCAGTGACCGCGTGTCAGTTTCATTACATCCAGTTGCGGGGATGGCAGGGAGGGTTTAGAAAAGCGAAAGTACATTATCCAGGGAAAATAATGATTTATATTTTTATATGAAAATATGGAATCATTTCTTTACAAATTACAAATACTTGTGTTAAAAATACTCTGGTAAAAGTAGAAGTACTGATTTAACTTCATTACTCAAGTAAAAATAACAAAGTACAGGCTTGGCAATTTACTTAAAGGGATACTTTACCACTGGACAGATAAATATATATTTTAAATGGGTCTTTTATGGATTAGAAATGTTATAAAGTTTATAAGTTGGTGCCTTCTGGTTCAAGAAAAGTCAGAAAATGTAGTTTAGGTTAATTTGGATGAAATACTCCCAGAATGCACTTGCTACAGTGCTCTACGAACAGTAGGGCTTGGATCTTTAGCTGGTCTATGGCAGATACGGCATCTGAGTCAGACCGTGTGTCAGGTGTGGCAGCTCTCTCGTCAGCTACGGCAGCTTCTTCGTCAGGTGCGGCAGCTCTCTCGTCAGCAACGGCAGCTTCTTCGTCAGGTGCGGCAGCTCTCTCGTCAGCTACGGCAGCTTCTTCGTCAGGTGCGGCAGCTCTCTCGTCAGCTACGGCAGCTTCTTCGTCAGGTGCGGCAGCTCTCTCGTCAGCTACGGCAGCTTCTTTGTCAGGCTGGTCGCTCCGTAGCTCAGTCATTAGGCTACGTCTGTCAGATAGGTCAGGTATCACAGGAGCTGGACAGGTCTAGCCTGTATTATCTTTACCCGCCGTGACTCATCAAGTTCACATTGGTATATTTATTGTGATATATGTTGTTTGGGCCAGGGTTACATAAAAATTAAATGTATTGAATTTGTATTTCCTCAAAACTTGTAATTTCTCTTTATGCTATCCTCTTCCACATCGGAGGTAGGGCGCGTCTTGTCAAGATTGAAATCATTTCACTTATCTAAGCACAGAGGAAAATATAGAATGTCCATCTGTTCTCAAGTTAATATTTCAATATATAAACCTATTCCCAAACAAAAGTGTAATTGATAGTATATCTTCATTGCGTATCCAATGCTGGGCTACCAAATATGCATAAAACAGTTAGGAAGATATGATCGCGAGTATAACGCTATGACACTGCTGCCTAAGAATCAAGCCAGCTGACTTAGCTCTCTCCTGACAACAAGCAGCCAGAGTATCTGCCGTAACATGATCCAGATCCGGCCATAGTCGTACCTGACGCAGATTTCTACTGAATGAATAAGCTACTGTACTTCAGCTGCCGTAGTAGGTGCCGTGATCCAGAGCCGGCCACAGTCTTACCTGACGCAGATTTCTACTGAATGAATAAGATGCTGTACTTCAATGAATAAGCTGCTGTCATTCAGCTGCCGTAGTAGGTGCCGTGATCCAGAGCCGGCCATTGTCTTACCTGACGCAGATTTCTACTGAATGAATAAGAGATTTCTACTGAATGAATAAGCTGCTGTACTTCAGCTGCCGTAGTAGGTGCCGTGATCCAGAGCCGGCCATAGTCTTACCTGACGCAGATTTCTACTGAATGAATAAGATGCTGTACTTCAATGAATAAGCTGCTGTTATTCAGCTGCCGTAGTAGGTGCCGTGATCCAGAGCCGGCCATAGTCTTACCTGACGCAGATTTCTAATGAATGAATAACATGCTGTACTTCAATGAATAAGATGCTGTAATTCAGCTGCAGTAATAGGTGCCGTGAGCCAGAGCCGACCAGTCTTACCTGACGCAGATTTCTACTGAATGAATAAGCTGCTGTACTTCAGCTGCCGTAGTAGGTGCCGTGATCCAGAGCCGGCCAGTCTTACCTGACGCAGATTATTACTGAATGAATAAGCTGCTGTACTTCAGCTGCCGTAGTAGGTGATCCAGAGCCGGCCATAGTCTCACCTGACGCAGATTTCTACTGAATGAATAAGCTGCTGTACTTCAGCTGCCGTAGTAGGTGCCGTGATAATTGAATATTTTTCAATTATGTATTTATTTAACAAGGGAAAACCACATTGAGACCAGAAAACCACATTGAGACCAGGGTCTAATTTACAATGTGCCCTGGGAACACAACCATTAAAAATGGCACAAATACAAATATATAGCATGTTTGAATTCATTATACACAGTCATGGGCGTCACGCACCTATTTTTTTTAAGGGGGCAGAGTGTGCACCCAAGATGCGCTGTTGGTGGTTATATCTACCGCCAGCCTGCAACCGCAGATTGGGCGGATGACATGACGAAAAATAATATTTTAATTGCATGCGGGTGGGTGGCGGTTGAACCAATCAAATGAAAGAAAATGTATATATTGTTACATATTGTTACCTACATCCGAAAAAAATCGAGCACACTTTGAAATAATCAAATAGTTCACTAAAGGTAACAAAAAGTTAATATCAAGTAGCCTATGGTAGCCTACCAGAATTTTTCCCCTCCAGTGTGCAATAACAAAGTAGAATACAGTGCAAGTTGACCGATAATTAATCTCCCATGTTGTCGTGTCTCGTTTTATAGTTAGAACGCAAGAGCTGAACTTCTACAAGCTCAATAACACCCACAGCCAAAAAGAAGGTAAGAATAATAGTCGGAACATTTTGCTCATTAATTAGACGTGCAAGGAAAGAACACAAGTTTTGGGGTTGTTATGGACAATAAACAATGTGAACATGCATGTTGCATTGTTGTGCGGTGGACTTTCAGCAAATTTCGCAATGAATAGAGCAGGCGTTTCTTCAATATCGAGGCTCCATAGTTTATTGTATTGTTAGGCCTGTTGGTATAAAATAAATTGCACTGTCTACCTGAAAAGACGCGCTCTCTTCCATGTTAATTAGCCTATGTGAATGACTTATTTTATTCTAGCTTTTTATCTTTTTGCAAAGAAATAGTGCAATAGGCATTTATTAGTAGTAGGCTAAATAGCAGCATGTTGAAATTATGTGCCAAATTGTGTTTTTATTACAATGATAATATTGTACCATAGCCTAGTCAGGTAAGGACAGGTTTGCCGTTTAATTTAGGCTATTAATTTATTTTTGTCCCTGGGCGCTGATCGGAGAAGTTGTTCACTGCTGATGTTCTGAGTCAAGAGCTTTTTAGCCTCGCGTCTCGCGTCCAGCAGCGCCTTGCATCGCCCAATCATCGGATGGCGGACGGTGCGGTTTTGATAATTGGTCAAAACCTTTGGTGCGGGTGGATGGTGGACAGTTGATGAGTTCTGTGATGCGGTTGCGGATGAAGTATTACCTCGTCCGCGCATCTCTATTGTGCCCACAAATACAGATATTAAAAGGAAAATCCACCTGGCTCAAAAATCTGAGGGGGCACGTGCCCCCTTAGATTTAATGGGCATGACGCCTCTAAGTATACTGTATTGCCAGTATACTGCTGATGTTATGCTGATGGAAGTAACCATAGAAGATGGGTACATGTAGTGACATATATATAAAAAAAAATTGTTTTGTTGGGCCCCCTAAGTGATTGGTCCCTATTCTAATTCAGTATAAATCTGCGTCAGGTGGCCGGCTCTGGATCACGGCACGTACTACGGCAGCTGAATTACAGCAGCTTATTCATTCAGTAGAAATCTGCGTCAGGTAAGACTATGGCCAGATCTGGATCATGTTACGGCAGATACTCTGGCTGCTTGTTGTCAGGAGAGAGCTAAGTCAGCTGGCTTGATTCTAAGGCAGCAGTGTCATAGCGTTATACTCGCGATCAGATCTTCCTAACTGTTTTATGCATATTTGATAGCCCAGCATTGGATACGCAATGAAGATATACTACCAATTACACTTTTGTTTGGGAATAGGTTTATATATTGAAATATTAACTTGAGAACAGATGGACATTCTATATTTTTGTCTGTGCTTAGATAAGTGAAATGATTTCAATCTAGACAAGACGCGCCATACCTCCGATGTGGAAGATGATAGCATAAAGAGAAATTACAAGTTTTGAGGAAATACAAATTTAATACATTCAATTTTTATGTAACCCTGGCCCAAACAACATATATCACAATAAATATACCAATGTGAACCAGGTAAAGATAATACAGACTAGACCTGTCAAGCTCCTGTGATACCTGACCTATCTGACGGACGTAGCCTACTGACTGAGCTACGGAGCGACCAGCCTGACGAAGAAACTGCCGTAGCTGACGAGAGAGCTGCCGTTCCTGACGAAGAAGCTGCCGTAGCTGACGAGAGAGCTGCCGCACCTGACGAAGAAGCTGCCGTAGCTGACGAGAGAGCTGCCGCACCTGACGAAGGAGCTGCCGCACCTGACGAAGCTGCCAGAGGCCAGCTAAAGATCCCACTGCCTCTCTCTACGAATGACCTCCCAAGCCACGCCTACCGGTTAGAGAGGGCAGGAGTCCTACACCCTTGCCCGGCCTTACCCTCCTGTACAGTAGGTGGCAGTGTATGTACCTTTTAAGTCGTTTGCGATCTGCCATTAAAAACTCACAGAAGAAAACGTAAGTTTCCATTCTAGGAAGATAACTATTTTGCTAACAGTTTCTGCAGGCTTATCAACCAACCAACATTTTGAAGAGGACACCGATAGGACACCATCTGGTACAGTATTAAACGCGTTTGCCTATTTCTGATCACATAGTTACAGGTAGTGATATAGTTGTTAGCATTAAAACAGCAAAGGTAGGAAAGTAACGAAAGATATATAATTACTTGTAAGTTGTAAACAAGTTGGCTAAATTAGCTGTTAGCTACAGTATTGAGCTTCTGAATTAGGCATAACACGCAACTCCCTGTTGCTGTATATTTGATGGATATAAGAAGAATGCACTACTTTCGTCAGCTGAAAGCCGAGGTGTGCGGTTATTCCCTGGCAACGCACAGTCTGGAGTGTGTTAATGCGCTTATAAAACGGTTGCCAACATTTTATTTGTGAAAATTAATGTTTAAATTAGTATTTTTAGCGAAAGAAAATGGTCACGAGGCGTGCGGTTATCGTGAAACATTAACGTACCCCCCCACCACTCCTTTCACTGTTGCCATGTTACTACGCCACAAATCAAATATAGTTTCTATAAAACGGATCATTTAGATCGTTTATAACAAGGTCTGAACACTTATGTACAGTTTAATTTAATTTAAATGGCATTCGTTAGCCAGTTTGCTTTAGTGATGCATTTTTTATGCTATTCAAATGTATAGGTGAGACAGACCTTTCTGTCAACATCAATCAGCCTGCTATAGCTACTGTACTGACGACACTATAGCTAGTTAACGCAGTCAAGCCAACATCTGTGCAGGTTTGCGTTGCAAGCTTGTTTCTTTGAATTTGGTTTCTGGACATTTATATAGCTACATCCATAAAAGCCACATTGTGCAATCTTGTCTGGAAACGAAACGTTATGAAAACGGACTTCCATGTATTATGCAGGTGCTGTCCTTAACAGGCTATAATTAATAAATCTATTAATTAGTATTTGTTCCCGGTTATTAGATAGGCTAGTACAAATACTAAAGTATTTTACTAACTGCTGTGCTGCAGTTACATTAGTCTTAAGTATTTGACCAACTGGTAGCCTACATTTTATGAGGTGTCAATGACTATTAACTGTCTGTGCGTAAAAGTGTTATACTCTGCGGCTTGAAGTAGATGGTAGTTTCCAAAATGTCAACGTATTTATAAATGGTCAAATCTAACATGTTGATCCTTTCTAGATTTCTCTCTGCTGTCAATTTTAAATTCGGATCTTGTGAGTTAAGAGAGAAACTGCGAGGGTAATATCCGTTCCATTCGATAGGATATCATCTTTTCCAAAGAACAACCTGGTGATATCGATTTTTTTAAACATCATATCTTCCAGTGCCCCTTGAATAGATTGTGGCATAGTTTGGGCAAAATCAGCAACAATCGCCGTATTCGTGAAAAAGCCTAAATGAATTAATTAAGCATGTGAATAGCTATAGGTAAATGCGAAAACTAATTTCTACTAGTTAATAAAATGTTTGCTTATGTTTGTTTGCATATGTGGTTTAAACATCTTTCTGACCATTACCTTGGAAAATTAACTCATTGCAACATCCACTATAAGGTTTGCACAGAACGTCTGTGTTTATCCCTAAATCTTTTAGCCTATAAACTGTTCACTTGACAGTCGTCCGCTGTCAAATTGCGGGATTCATTTCAGTTGCATTGCACTTGAACATAATAGCGTTCGTCATTAGAAAAATGCAGTTAATTTAATTCGCACTATTTTTACAAATAATCTAATAGCACACATAAAATTTAATTAAACACATGCAATCCCTCCAGCCCCGGATATATATCAATGGATTGTCTGAACCCCGAATGTCTGGTGACCCACAGCATTAATTAATATTAGGATGATTTCAGCGACAGAGGGAGAGAGATCATTCAATTTGCTAACAACCTGTAGGAAATCAATTGCAGGCTACATGCCTCAACAATTTACAGAATATATATATATATATATAACATAGGCAGAACAATAATTTCAGGCAACTTGTAAGTCTTATTCAAACAACCGTTTTCATAGAGAAGTAGCCTTTTCTTTCTTTATTTTGCCGGTAGAACGTGTAGTCTATCGTAATTCCTCTTTTTTATAATAAAGATGTCAACTGAAGGCTATTTCTTGATATTTTAAAATATGAAGAAAGGCGTATAGGGTTAGATGGATAAACAGCCCAACCCGTGATATGGGGAAAACTCAGGGTGTGTATGGTAAGAGGTAGGTCAGACATTAGGCTAACAAGCCAGCCACCGGTGTATTGACCGGTATTGACATGACAGCCACTAGCTAGCTATCGCTTCGTCACGAAAACACACTTTATTACAAAAGAGATTAGATTCCTTAAAACCTGTGGCTGGTTAGCATGTCTATATCAGTGACAATTTATTTGTGGTAAGTGAATGTTAAAATCGTTTTAATTTTTTAGATGGTCTTATTTGGAAGTTGCTGTTGAGATTTGAAGCGAGAGGAATTGTCCGCCATGTTTTTTATTTTGTTCAGCTCCTCAGGGGGGCGTAGTGATACTTTTTGATAACATACTTAAGGCACTTTAGTGAAAAGGCAACATTCTACAGTGCGGATATCAAGGAATTGTCATAAGCTTGGAATGCAATTTTAGCCAATCAAATTGCAGATATCACCGGACCCGTTTTATAAACATCTATATAAAATAGAAAGGTAAAAATGGATTGTATACAGCTTGAAGTAATGAGCGATCGAATACAGGATGGTGAGCAATGTGCCCCATTTTTTGTTGTTTCGTTGGCAGTAATCATTTTGTGTACTGCATAATGGAAAAACGTCTAGCAAAGTCAACTCTTGGTTCAGGTTTTATGTTTAATTATATTAAACATAACATTCTAAGATTAGTAATGTAATATTAACACGCTGTACATAGCTGTCTATATGGTTCATACTGAATATCCATATTTAAAAACATTTATGTTCTTCTTATTGTTTTATGTACTGCATGTCTATATTATTCTTACTACTAATATACTACTATATAATATACTGCTACTACATAGCACATATCTGCTCATGTTGTTCATACATGGATCATGATATTACATAGCCATATATATTCTGCTCTTATAATTTAACTGCTGACACAGTAATCTATTTTATTTCCTATCATTTACACGACAACCACAAGTTTTCAGCTAGATATCCAAGCAGCAAGAAAATCCTCACCCCACCCAGTTTATAGACCCATCAAAGGAGGCTGTTACAACTTTCCAATAGCACTTCAATCATGGCACCTAGCTCATTGTCTTCCCTGAGTCCTCTTAGTCTTCACCAAAAGTTTATATTTTCCTTGCTTTGTTTTTGTATCATGCAGGACATTATTACATGCATCATTTTTTGCAGGAGTCTCCAAACCCTTCAATGGAGGGCCTAGTGCAGTGGTCCTCAAACCCTTCCATGGAGGGCCTAGTGTATGCTGGTTTTTGGTCTTTCCCTTCAATTAGAGCATAATTAGGACCTAGACTGCCAGGTGAGGAGAGATACTAACCAATTAGTGAGCTACTCCACCAGGCTTGTACAAGGTAAAGCAAAAACCTGCATACACTAGGCCCTCCATGGAAGAGTTTGAGAACCACTGGCCTAGTGTATGCCGGTTTTCGCTTTTACCTTGTACAGGACTGATGAAGTAGCTCACTAAATTGTTAGGACCAGGGTTCAAAATTAACTTTTTCACCCACCAGCCAAACGGTTAGTGAATTTTTTTATTTTACCAGCCACTCAGATTACTATTGTTTTTTTGGCTGGTCAGTGAAGCAAATCTACCAGCCACATGCATACCTTACAAGCATTTGGCTGGTAAATGGTGCTAATTTTGAACTCTAATCCTAATTTGGCTCTAATTGAAGACCAAAACCAGCATACACTCGGCCCTCCATAGTAGGGTTTGAAAACCTCTGTTTTAATCTGTGCACTTGACTATGATGGCACAATTTTTTACTTTGAGAATAATAACAAATAAATGTAATCTTACGCCTTACTCCTGTGTACACCAAAGTTAAACATTATAGACTTGTTGAGGAGGCTGAATGTCACTGATTTAGCTGAAATCATAATTTCTATAGGCAAATACATACTCTAATGCAGTGTTTCCAAAACCTCTCCTGGAGGACAACCAGCCAGTCCTTGTGTTTAGAACTACCTGCTGGGTTGCACATTTGATTCAACTTGTCCACTAATAACATGTCCTCTACTTTGGTTCTGGTGATTCTTGCGGGCTACAGCTAAACTCTGGCACTTCTGGTGGTCCTCCAGGAGAAGTTTGGGAACCGCTAATGTTTAACACAAACCACAAGTAATGCGAGTTCAACATTTTAATTAAAAACATGAACAATTTCACACTGATATTTCATCCAGAGCATCAGCAGTAGCCGCAGTATTTCCATTGAAGAGCTGGATCTGTCTGTGTCTTCGTCTTGCAGGAGCTATTCCATAATGTGACAGCAGGCTATTAGGTGATATTGTCTACATAAAAAACAGAAAGGACTACGTTACAGAGAACTGTATTCAAAGATTCCATTCTGTTTCATTCTATTGTGATCAGTGTTGGGAACGTTACTTAGTTAAAAATAATTAGTTATCGTTACCCACTACTTGTTCCAAAAGGTAACTGAGTTAGTAACAGAATTACTCTAATGACATTAACTCGTTACCAGGGTAAGTACCTATTTGCGTTACTGTTAAAAAAGTTTTGTAGATTCATGTGTTGTGAGATGCTTCATTAAATTACAGTTGCTTACAACCGATGTCAACAAAGTCTTCGCTCCTGCACATAATTAGACACATTACATGCACATTCTTGCCTTTGACCACAATGAATTTGAATCTTATATCTCCACCTTGAAAATATCAACTTTTCATCGGATTGCTCCTAACACGCCTTCATCGAATCTCTGTTTAGCTTTTGTTTGTGTGTGTGTGTGTGTGTGTGTGTGTGTGTGTGGCGCGTGTGCTGGCGTGTGTGTAAAAACACGATTGCCTACCATTAAACATGACTCTGCATTAGTCAATAATCGTAATCCTAATCTTTTATTAACCCACCTCCAAACTAGCTGTGAGCCAGGGGTGCGTTTGGTACACGGTTTATTCAATCAATGCATATTAACGCACCGAATTTAACGTCCAGTAACGGTAACGGCGTTGTAATGATGGGAAAAGTAATTAGTTATATTACCCCGTTAATGTTAACTAGCATTCCAAACACTGATTGTGATGCATGAGGGAAGCACAAACACTCAGATCGACTGTTTCAAACAAATTATCAATCTATGAACTATTTTTTAAACATTACCTGCAGATGTTGGTTGCATCTAATTAAAACTACTAGAATAAATTAGCCTCACTTCACTGATCGGTTGTTTGTCTGCCTACTTGCAGCAGGCGAGGCGAAGTAAGGAAGACATTGACAAGGATGGAAAAACTAACATGTCCTAAAACCACTGAAATAATAATCAAGATTATTTTGTACATTACAATTAAGTTAAGGGTGGAACCTATACAAAATATAAAAAATATCAATATTGACAGGAAACACATTTTCGATCTTTTTTGTTTAATAGGCTACTGTAACTAAGCCAACAAAATTAGTGTGCACAACATCACCAGATGGGTTCTTGCAGACCGCAACACATAACGATAGCTCAGCTGACTGACGTGAAAAGCAAACAATATACTCACTTTATTCGTCCGTTTCGTCCTGTAGGATTTGTCTGGCGTTTCCAATTCACCGTCGGGACCCTGAAATTAGTTTCCAGCACCTGCCCGGACCCACCCACTCAACACGTGAGTCCGCCCGGACACCTCTTCTGGTCCGATTCCTCCCTGCCTTGGGGCTCGTACATGTTGCCGGATTGAACCGAATACTGTTGTGTATAACTGTAGACTTGAATGTTTGTACTCCATGTGTAACTTCATGGCGCCTAATCTTGGCCAGTTTGCGATTGCAAATGAGAGCGTGTTCTCAATCGATTTACCTGATTAATAAACGTGAAATAAAAAAAGCCACGAGCATCGGATTCGCGCACTAGATCTTCAAAATCTTCTTCTGCCATATAATCTTCAAAACTACATTCCTCCATTGTGGTTAGCCTACTAAAGTATTACTCAGTTTTCTACACAGTGCAATGGCCTGTTTGATTAGCTTCAAGATGTCTGACACTATTTTAAATTCTGGGAGTGAGGTCCCACCCCCTGAGGGCGGATTAAAAACTGGTTGAAAAAATGCTGAATTGGCGCCGACTACTGGTTGTAGTTTATAGGCACTGGGCAAAAAGTTCTTCCGATGACGCAAAATGACGCAAAAATCGTCATTTTGCGTCATCGGAAGATTTTTTTCCAGACACAAAATAGAGAGTTTTCCTGTCTCATGGGGACATAAGGGAGGGTCAGAATAAGTCTAGTAATATTACTGGGTTTCTACTGATACAAAGCTTAATGCTAATCAGTAAAGTACCCCTTTAAAGTATAAAAGTAAAAGTAGCCTTGCGAATGACAACCATTTTTTATGCAAAGCTACCTGGACCACACAAATGTTACTAGAGTGCAAGCTGAGAAACTTCCATGGACATGTAAAAAAGGCTATTATGTGCCATTGCCTACATGTTAACTATGTCTGCCAATAGGCCTAAAACATCACATATATGATTATTGTGACAGTGACTGGTACTCCAGGTTAATAAGATTCTGACTGAGTAGCAAGTTATTAATTAAATTGTGATTCTGTGAGAATTCACAGAGAAAGTTTCTCTTTTTCAATCTTCCCCTTAACATTTGAAGGAATCTACATGTATGTGTGTGTGCATGGATGCTGACAGGGTGGGACAACTGGGATCCAAATTTTGTTTTTGCACAGTCATATTTCTTTTACCAAGCGGCCCTAAATGTGGAGTTGTGTCCCGAGCCTGGGAATTCCTGTCAGCATGCCTGTGTGTGTGCTCATATGTGTGTGCTCAAGTTCCCATACTTTTAAAATTACAACTAAGGGATGGCAGCAGTGAATTAGAAATGACATCTAGTAAATCTTTGAACATGGAGTGTTAATAATAATAAATGCGAATTGAAGTACTATAAAAGTTGGAGAAATTACAAATTCAGTGTTCATTGCATTAAAAAAATATTTATTAAATTGCAAAAAGACATCCAGCAAAAAAAAATGGCAAGTGATGTATGCCCTCAAATCTGTAGATGTGCATGGATTTGTCCCTTAAAGAACTTGGGAGCAACTAGTGTATACCTTCTGTATAGTGTAACGTGTCATAATGTAATTTTTGTATAGGACAAATTTACCGGTACAAACCTTTTGTGATGATGAACGTGTCATAATGTTATTGCGTGTAGGACAGTGAGTGAGTGATAAAGCGTGTGTGTGTGTGTCTGGGATGGGCAGGAAGAGAGAGACCGCAAAGTGTTCAAATGTATACCTCAAATTTGCAGCACATTTGCCAGGAGACATTCTTCATGACTACTACGTCAAACATCTCCCTCAGATAAGACCAAAGATGATTGGGAATGCCTTGCTGCTTGTCGAATCTCTGGGATTTTCAATCATGTCAACGTACATAATACTATGCTAACGTTCCCAGATAGCACACGTACGTCTTGCAGATGTCGGCCCGATGTTTAAAGTTGCATCGCCAAGACGTTGAATGCAGAGCTTTTGCTAATCGGCAAAACGTCGACGAGACATCGCCATTTGGTCGAAAATGCCATCCAGACGATGTGTAGACGATGATCAAAGACGCACTGCCCAGTCGCTATACCGCTTCTGCTACGACCTTTATTGATTTAGGTCGGATCATTCAGACAATTATATCAATATGCATGAGACACTTTTATATAATTACTACAATTGTATGTGAATATAATGAAAAACTATAAGCTTGACAGGTAAAAATAGCTATTTTTTGTGTGAATACAAGAGACACGCGATTTAACTTATAACATATTTCATTTTATTAACAAAGTGGAAACATCTCTTAAAATCAATTCTTAAAAGAACTCCAGCCCAGAAGGAAACAAACCAACAATATAAGTTAGACTAATTACAAATATAAGTTAGACTACTTACACTAAACACTGAGTTTCCCCAGTAAAATGTCCTCCACAATAATAAAAAACACAGGGACACCTTATGCACCAAAGGTTGGCAGACAATGGCAATATGGCAAACATATTTTAAGCACAAGACAAAGTAGGCTACAAAGCAATACAATTTAAATTCAGTTATAGGCCTAATTTACAAAAAAACAGTCGAAATGGGCTTAAGAAATGGGTCAAGAACTTCAACTGGCACCGCTCCAATGCAACTTTACAGTCCGGTCTGGATTCTGCAAAAAAAAAATGAGCACATGCCAGGTTGTTCACCAATATGGTTATTGACAGTGACTAAAAGGTTGAAGAGAAATTAGAAGAAAAAGTAAAGATTTTTGGAAAATGCTTTATTTTTTATTTATTTGTATTTTTTATTGTTATGCATTAGGCTATCTTGTGACTGCAAATGCAATGCAGTTAGCTACCATGTTCATTTTAAATGAATTAAAAAGGAATACAGCCTTAAAAATGTGTGATAGATAACCTTTGCCAATGTTGTTGCAACATTAGCAAAAGTTATCACACAGTCAAAGCATCTGACCAGAAAATTAAGAACAAAACTACTTACAGCCAACAATACCAGGGGCTTTATTATGTTTTATTATGTATGTTTCTGATACAAGGTTTAATGGAACGCAAACCCATCTCTTCTATCATTCTGTGCAACATAGAATGAACTGAGCTCTGCTCACCCCATTACCAGCCGTGTTAACATGCCAACATTAAAAGTGTGCTGTTTTAGCATCAGTTGAAAACAGAGCTCTACCTTCATCAAAAGGCCTACCTTTACAGCTTGTCTTGCAGTTAGGCATCTTCCTCTGTCCTCTGCCTCCTCCGCCCTCTGACTCTATCTTGGCTCAGCCTGAGCCAATTTTGTATCGCCATCTCTGTTTCTGCCTCTGTAACACTGGACAAGGCTCCATTTCCAAGAACTGCCGCTAGAACAGAAAATATTAAACACTGTCATTCTTACATAACAACAATAATGACATAAATAATGCTAATTTATATAGTGTCTTTCAGGAGGCTTTTGGAGGGACAGGAACAGTAACTATTTCATCCACAACCAATGTCACCAATCACACCACACATCAGCTACAGTTGATAACTGGGTGGATGCATCTCATCCAATTAAAACACTACAATCTGTCCACTTGGGAGATGTTCTGCAAGTAAAGGTTGAACTTACATAGTATAATTTCCTTGACTGGTCTTGTCCTGATGCCAGTCTTCTGTCCTCTTCCACACCAATTTAACTGGGTGGCTAGTTGAGGTGAGAAGACCTTCCTGCACACTCGCCACACGGTTTTCTTTACAGAGTTCCCCCCTGTTATGGACAGCTTTGCAGTCTGTGATGAGAATAGAGCACTAAAGCCTTAATACAGACAATCCAAATATTTATATTTTCAAAACACATTCGTTCAACCCTCCTGTCTTGCTGTTGCAGCCCAGGAGCAACAACTGATTCAACTAACCAGTTTCCCATTAACTTGTTGCAAACCCATTAGCACTTAAAGAACATACCACACTTTTCTTAAAGTCAATGTCCCGAGGAAGCCTTTCATCAAGTACATTTAGGTCTTCTAATGTGGATATGGGAAGGATTTGGTCATGATCATTGCTCAGGGAGTGGTGATCTTGAGTTCTGTTTGCGCTGAGTGACTGCACCATGGCTGTTAAATGGTCCACCTTCAGGTGAAGTTCCCCCAGCTGCTCTAAGATGATCCTTTCCACTGCTGTTACAAAAACAGTGCAAATTCAATTTTTTAACTAATCCTAACTAAGGAGTTTTATGATTTCAATAAAAAGATTTGGTCAAATGTACCAGTGCAGTTAGGCTGGATGACTTGCGTGTTGAGAGGGCGAGATCTTGAACCTAGGGAAAACAGAAATATAGGGAGGGGTTTACTATTCTAAGTATATGATTGTGGCAGTTTTTTTTCCCGTCAAGATTTTTTGCCCCAATCCCAATCAGTCATTCAATAGAGTGTCTGCAAATACCGATTCCCAATCCAACAGTTGTATTTTCCTAGATAATACAGGTGGAAGGCTCTGTGTTACATGTTGCAAATGTATTTGTTGCAATTGATACATAGTGGTTATGATGGAAGAACCAGCAGTATAATATAAATTATATTCTTGTTATTGGGATGGCTGTAGCTCAGGGGAGAGTGGTCATCCCCTAACCAGAAGGTTGGGTGTTTGATCCCCGGCTCCCCCAGTCTGCATGAGGAAGTGTCCATTTGAAGACAGTGAACCCCAAAATGCTCATTGGTGTATGAATGTTATTTCCATTCTGATGTGCACCTTGGCCTCTGCCATCAGAAAAAATAAACCCATTTTCATTGTATGCAAAACGCGTGCATCTCGAGTAATTAATTGCATCATTTTAATTTTAGTAAACACTGAAAACAGACCTTAATTGGGTGAAATAACTTACGTTCAAGAAATTCTTGTCCTTCATCTTGCCATGCAGTTGGAAGCCTAGCCTCTACCTCTGTGTCTGGGCTCCATCTGGATGTAGTGACTTGAAGAGAAAAAAAAAGTCCATCATTCATGTTGGTGATCACACGGTTTCTCAATACACTCCATATATACTTAAACTATTAACTCTGCACATGGGCATGGGTTATGATCACTTCATAGTAGGTAAGGGGTTTAAATGCCTTTTAACTTAAAGCTATATAAAACAACGCTAAAGGGAACTTACGTTCTGTATAAGTTGCCCCTTGATGGCAGTCTGGTCTGGCCTCCAATTCCTGACCCCAATTCAATGTTGTGACTGGAGACAAAAAATTATTAATGTATGTTGTCCAAGCATTTATTTCTGTAAGACATAATTATAAACAGAATTATGAACATACATTCAGAAGAGCCCATGTTGCCAGGTTGCCAGGCTGGAGCTGAACTGTGGCTGCAGTTGTCTGTTTGGGCTGTCTGTGAATTATCTATTATGAATTTAAGAAAATTATTTCAGAAACATATTTTTGGACCCTTGATGTGTTTTTAATACATCTTAAAAATATGCTATGAAGTATCATAACTCAATTGTATTTATATAGCCCCAATTCATTACAAAGGTTATCTTAGTTATCTTTTTTATTTTTATTTTAATTGCTTTAATTTTATCTTTAATCTATTCTAAATTTTTCTGTTTTCCTGTTTTCATAAAGCACCTTGAATTGCCATTGTGTATGAAATGTGCTATATAAATAAACTTGCCTTGCCTTGCCTTGTCTAGGCACTTTTCATATAGAGTAGATCTAGACTGTACTCTTTGTGATAGTTTTTAAAACAATTCCCACCATGAGCAAGCACTAGGCGACAGAGGCAAGGAAAAACTTCCTTTAAAGACGCAGAAACCTCGAGCAGAACCATGACTCAGGGTGGGCGGCCATCTGCCATCGACCGGTTGGAGGTGATAATACATACACATAAAAATGTCTTACTATGTTGAGCTTTTTGATGGCAGGCTGGAAGAGGTTGAGTGGGAAAATGAGGCCTGGATGCATTTGGTGCGACTTGAAGAGGAAAAATAAAAAATATCAATATTAGCATTTTTCAACTTCATATCTTAGGCTTTTTTGTCTTGTATGTCAGGCTTACCAACTCTGAGGGAATTCTCTGGGTTCAAGGGTCTTATGACCAGTGGTAAGGAAGGAGGGGATTTCAGGGCTTTTGGAGGGGCTCTCTGAGATGTTTTGTTTTTTCTGGGTGGAGGTTGCATTTCAGGTGGGGGAAAGTCATCTTCAGGTGATAAGGATGATGGTGATGGTGACCTAAGCCGTTTTGGTCTAAATATTTAAATTAATCTTAATTAGAATTTTAATTTTAATGCACAACAAAAAAAGAACATGCAAACATTTCTAATGCAAAAAACGATTAGTTCTATATGCATACTTACTTTTTCCGTATTTTAATTGTTTGGGCTTCTTGCTCTTTATCTGTGTTGAGGTCTGATGTCACACAAGACATTTCCCAGCGCTCTTTAATTCTGTCAATAGAATCTGTAGAGCCCATTCAGCAAGTCAAGTATTAAAAAGTCACATTATCAGAAAAACATCAGAAGTTATTCATGCAACTTTTAGGCCCAATTGTATTAAGTGCTTTACATTGAAAA